>VHZZ01021950.1:16540-27077 GCA_009801015.1 Silene noctiflora | reverse complement strand
GATATTAGCTCAAAATACTAAACAAAGTGTTAAAATGATTAGTAAAATAGAACTAAAATAGGGGATAAAAATGCATATAAAAAGTACTTATCATTCACCGATTTACGCATACAATATTAAGAGAAATCACGTCCCACTTGTACCACAATTTCACATGACATTACTTCTTGTACACAAATCTTGCTCATAACACACATGTTCATACAATCCCCGACTCAACATCCTCATTCGCAATGGCTGGCTTAAGCATATTGGGGCTAGGATTTTAGAATGAGGTCACCTTCCCACCCAAAATCAATTTCAAAAGGGGCTCCCAACCTATATACACCAGATTCATTTTATTTGACTCTCTACATTCATTAGGTTCATTGATTTCAGGTACCAAAATCGTCGCTCTGATACCACTTTGTAATACCCCCCATCTACCAAGGAGCCTTAACCAGACCTTCCCTAGCAGAAACAGGCGCTACTATCTCAGTTGCCCGAGGATTAGCATATCATAACGTCAATGAAAGAACAATTAAAGTTAATTACATGTTTATCTCAACATAAAAGAAAGATACAATTGGTGGGTATAAAACTATACTAAGCTACTCATGCCAAGACTCGGTGAATGACGCGTCCCTCCAGCACCCAAACAAGCTCCAAATCAACACCTGTCTGAACTGATTGCTCACCATAAGGATCACTGCAGAACACATAAGAAAAACACAACAAAACCACCCAAGGTCAGTAACTAGAGAATCTTCATACTAACAGAGCATACACAATAAAAACACCAACTCCATTTTATCAGCAAACTCCCGACTGACAACGAAGTGTACTCCTGCCAGATCACTAGCCGCAACCGGTGATCCACACCGCTAGTGGGGACCGCAGCTTTGCCACCTAAGCCCTGCTCAAAACCATAAAGCGATAACCCAATGACCATTAATGTGCACATCCCTCTTGTAACGGGAACAACAAGGGGCGGAACAAGGGCGTGAAGCCATTCCCGAAGATGAATCCACTCAGCCGAGGGCGCACCTCGCGAACCATACACAAACAGAATATCACATCATCCATATCTTTACACATCATGCACGACATAAATCAACAGTACTGAGTAGGAAAACCAACCTTTAGCAATCTGCAATTAGCATCACGGTCCTATAACTGCAGAACCATCATCTACATCACCTAACAACAAGGACATACTCTTATTACTAACAACCATAATCCCAGCAGCTCAAGAATGATGGTGATGATGATGACTTACTTATGCCCGGCATACCGGCGACAAGACCGCAACCCGACTCGAGTCTCCATCTCCATGATAGGCTCCCAAAGGTGAAGGACTAGAGAAAGAGGGTGATGGTGAGAAGGTGTCGTCGATCTAGGTTTAGGAGAAATGAAATGAAAACTGATTTGGGTTTACGACTTTGCGATTTATATTAAAACGCTGAACTCGACTTACTCGATCGAGTAAGTAACATACTCGATCGAGTGTCCTCTACTCGATCGAGTCACTGGACTACTCGATCGAGTATCCCACGCTAGATCGAGTTCTCTGAACTCAAAGGTGCTAAGTCTCAAGGTTTGCTCTACGAGGACCTCAAGGTCAAACATGTGTCTATGGTCAGTCAACGAGTCCCTAACGGGGCGGGTATTACACCTCCAACATCCACATCACAATAATCAACCACAATAATCATATAGGCACAATTCATCTCACAACCAATCAAACAACTGTACTGAGTAGGGAAACTCTATCTTTTTGCAATCCAAGCACACATAAGCAATCCATAACAATTCTCCATGAGATCATTTCCTACACACAATAATCATATACCATCACTATAAACCCTAATCAAAGATCCATGACAACATAATTCCCAAATCCCAAATTCTAGGGTTAGACTCAATGGAAATCGATTAAACAAGATGGATTGAAAATTAGAGATTAAGACTTATTACGCAAATGACACGGAAATGACACGGAAATAGGGAAACCCAAATGCTCAAAATGACGAATCCTTACTTGAAAGATGATTAAGGTGATTAGAGAGAGTTTAGAAATGTAATTAGGTTTTATAAAATGTTTTAAGAAACTGACGATGATAATATATACTTCACTATCACCTTAATCAAAATCGCGCAAAACACATTCACATTCCCGATCGGACACACGATCGAGTGACTCAATGTACTCGACTGAGTACTCACTACTCGACCGAGAACTCTGCGCCCAGAAAAATGAGTATTATTACAGATGAACTCTCCTGATACCATATTAAATCTTGTAACTATGAATTAATAATCTTGGAGTAAGATTGATCTTAAGAGAATAGATCAATGAATGTAATGTTTGATTAATGAATCACCTTTCCTAATACAATAACAGTTAGGATTAACCAATTTTAACTAACCGACTTATAGCCACTTCGAACAACCTTTACACATAACCTTATTGTATCTTTCGGGTCCAGGTTGAAAAAAATAGGGCTTTTAGCGGGTTATTCAAGGGTCGGTTGCGGTCGAGTCGGGTTTTGACAAGTCCGTTCATGTTTCGAGTCGATCAATAACACTTGTCTCATAATAGGTAGTTATCAGTTTTAGTTAATTTTTATCTTTTTCTTTTTAATTAGTTCTTGGTTGTTTCTCATTAATGTACTGAGAGACGGTTTCTTAGGAAACTTACTGATCAATAATCGCTACCTAATTACATTGACACTTGTCAAATTCTGGACCTGATTCTTTCGGAGATTAGTTGCCCTTATGAGATGACCCCTCATCTCCTAAAAGGGTAATTAGATAACCCAAAACGAAAAGAAAAACGGAGTACATTTTTAACAAAAACTAAAAAAAAAAAAAAAAAGAGAACAACTTGAGAAGTACGCCCTACACATAGCAATAAATACCTTGATTTCATCGACACAGTTCCCCAATTCCATTTGAACTTATCAAAGTCCAAATGGAATCACAAAATCAACAAGAAATATCATATCATCTTGCACCTGGAACTCCACCTTCCATGGCTTCCAACCAAAACAATCAAACCTTTCCCTTCAATCTCTGGGCTACCCTTAAACAAAACCTTAGTTTTAGGTCCAAATGGGGGGAACTAAACGGTGCTATGGGGGATTTGGGCACTTTTATCCCTATAGTCTTAGCCTTAACATTGGCAAGAAATCTTGATTTGGGTACTACCCTTATCTTCACTGGTGTTTATAACATAGTCACTGGTGCTATCTATGGTGTACCAATGCCTGTACAACCCATGAAGTCTATCGCTGCTGTCGCGATAGCCAATCCTGACTTTGGTATCCCTGAGATCATGGCTGCTGGTATTTGTACTGGTGGAATTTTATTTGTACTTGGTGTAACACAACTTATGCAGCTTGTGTATTGGTTAATTCCTCTTTCTGTTGTCAGAGGTATTCAATTGTCACAAGGGTTGTCATTTGCAATGTCTGCTGTTAAGTATATAAGATCTAATCAAGATTTTGTTAAGTCTAAGAGTGTAGGTGATAGACCTTGGTTGGGTTTGGATGGTTTGTTGTTGGCTATTATTTGTGCATGTTTTATTATTCTTGTGAATGGTGGTGGAAAGGAGAGGGAAACTGATGATGACTGTAATTTGGGTGATAATGGGAATGATAAAGGCGAAAAGACGGGTTTTAGGAGGATTTTGTATGCTCTACCTAGTGCTTTTATTATCTTCATGTTAGGGGTGATTTTGGCAATTGCTAGTGGACCAAAGGAAATAGGGAAAGGTTTCAAGTTTGGACCTTCTTCTATCCATTTTGTCAACATCTCTAAGCAAGCATGGAAAGACGGGTTTCTCAAGGGTACAATTCCACAGTTGCCCTTGTCGGTATTGAACTCTGTTATCGCTGTTTGTAAATTGTCAGCTGATCTTTTTCCGGAAAAGGATTTTACAGCCACGTCTATCTCAGCGACAGTTGGGATGATGAACTTAGTTGGGTGTTGGTTTGGTGCCATGCCATGTTGTCATGGTGCTGGAGGCCTAGCAGGACAATACAAGTTCGGAGGTAGGAGTGGAGGATGTGTCGCGCTTTTGGGTACAGCCAAGTTGATACTAGGCATTGTCTTAGGGGGATCAATCATAAAATTATTGGACCAATTCCCGGTCGGAGTCCTAGGGGTATTGCTATTATTTGCTGGCCTTGAGTTAGCTATGGCTTGTAGGGATATGAACACAAAGGAAGAATCCTTTGTTATGCTCTTGGTTACTGCTGTTTCTCTTGTTGCATCAGGAGCATCACTTGGGTTTCTCTGTGGAATTATCACTCATTTTCTTCTTAAAGTCAGGATCATGGACAAGCTACAATCTTTCCCTGGTTTATGGATGCAAAGACCCCAATGATCCTACCCAAATTCTTATCGTCAAACCGTCAATTAATATGTTATTGTCAAACCGTCCTGTGAAATTATGATCGTATTCGTATTGATTGAAGGAAATTAGGATATCAAGGCTAATGTTGATTGATGATGAGCTCTCTCTTTCTTTTGAGTAGCTTAGCATATAATTACTTCATGTATGTGTACATTCAAGACTTCAAGGCAACTGCTTGAGTTTTATATTTTGAAACATTGCCAAAATAATGTAAAACTATATCATTATATTTGTGAAGTATGGTTGTTACCACATTTGTAAATTGAACCAATATACTAGTTTCACTGGGTTTGTATATTTTACAGATAATTCTGAGAGATATTAAAGGTCAAATAAACTCACATTTGACAAAGACGTGCAATAATATAAACAGAAACCGTCACAGTCGAGAATGACAGGCAAAAATAAAAATGGGCGAAGTATAACTTTGCAAGGTAGTAGCTACCATTTCATAAATATTAGTACTAAAATCCATGGCCTATAAAATAAAAGTATCAATCGCGATCCCAAGGACATGTAATGCTTCTCCCTCTTCCCTACTAGGCTACTAGCCACAATGTACAGAGGAAAGAAAGAAAAAAAATGAAGTTTGAGGATTCAATTTTAACCTAACACACTCATCTAAACAACAAAAAAGACATTCATTCATCTCCTGAAATATTTACAAAAAATGCACTCTAATTCATATCAACTTCTCACCATGGTCCAGTATGCATCCTCCTCAATCGCTTTCGAGGTCCAGATTGCGCATTTGTCATCTCTTGCACCTGTTAATCGCTTACATTGGTCAAATTTACTGCATGTCTCATAACATTTACGACTCAAAAATAATACTTCTAAAAGTCCAAAGATACCTCACCTAGCAAAAGTTCTTTCGAAACCTGAGCAACATAATTTTAGTTTTTAAGTAAACATGCCTATTATACTGCAGGTGTAGTCAATAACGCTTCATGCATATTGTTGAAAGATATGGTGCAGATTTCTAAATTGAACACAGAATGAACATAAGGGATGATATTTGAAAGAAATGGAGAAGATTTCCTAAGGAAATGTCAAAGCATCGGGGAAAAAGCGATTGATTTCTATTGAAATAACAATGCAAGTTTCAGTATGGGTCAATTCATAAACAATCTATGTGTACATTCGACCCACTTTGCTGTAACAGATGGGAGCTTTTTTAGGCAATGTTGATTTATGATTTATTCTCCATACTGACAGAAACTAATTCATCAAGTATAAGTATGGACCGGACCATATAGCAGATTACTCTGAAGCTCAAAGCACTTGAGAAGCTAAGAATTTCAAAAAGAAAATCTGTGAAATTTGCAGAAACCAAAATGCCAAAAACATAAGCAATGAATCTAAAATTTTTGAATCTAAATCCCTCCACTTCTCAATGAGGCTACCCCTAGGACACCGACCGTGAATTGGTCCAACGAATGTACAAATACACAACACTATAATATTGTCTTTAAAGTTCTCCTCATCATTCCTCTATTGTCTTTAAAGTTAATATACAACGAATGTACAAATACACAACACTATAATATTTACCTGATTTTTCTGCTTCTCCAAAATTTCTGCCTGCAGTCAAACAAGTCAAGCAAATCAATTGTATGCAACACATGAATTTTGTTAAACCATCACTTCAAAACCACAAAATTACCTGTTTTCTTCTCAGTTCTTCATTCTCCTCTTTTAGTTTTGCAATTTCCTGCTCTAGCTCCATCGTATACGCCTAGAGAGAATATACACAGTGAGGTGAGTACTGAAATAATAATCATATTTATTTCTTCAGGAGTACATACACATTAAAAAAACGGTTCCATTTCTAGACATCTTTTAGGTTGTTGGTATACAGAAAACTCAAAAAGACGACGAAGGGAAATCGATGCCTAAAAACCCCACATGTGCAGACAAACACACGTAACAGACGACGAAGGGAAATCAATACCTGCCTGAAACAGAGACATGAATAAATCAGAGAATGCCCATAAGAACCCTCAAGTGAAATGAACAATGTATGCCTAATATCACTAGTGAGTAGTTTGAGTCTCAAAGTAAAGTGTCCGGGAGAAAGGATATATAACATCAAAGAAAAAGTACATAATCATTGGAAAACAAATACAACTGTTGTACCCATTAGAAAGGTACACCAAGATGACAACCGAAAAGTCAGAAGCTGTGTTTAGGTAGCATAGGGAAGGAGAGAGGGAAGAGCAGATTAGCAGAAGGAGTAAGGGAGTTTTTCCTCTAAATAATTCCTATGTTGGAAGGAATTTGATTAGACGAGGAGCATGGAAAATGGATGACATTTTCCTCCGTATCCCTTCAATCGTATTTAGTAACCAGATAAGATAACTTGTATCCCTCCCTACCCCCTCCTTTACTTTCTCACCAATTCTCTTCATCCGAACAAGCTCTAAAGCTTGTCGTTTGATTCAGTACTTTGTTTACACGCCAATGTGTAAGCCAGCTTATATGGCAAAGCTTGTGACCTTATTCTTCATCAAACTTACATTTTTCAGATTTCTCAACAGATTACTCATGCGAACAAGCTCTAAAGACGTAACAACTAACCAGATTATATCACAGATTTCTCAACATGATATTAACGTAATCAGCGCCAACAACAATATATTTGAACAGCAACTAGTTTCAACAAAAAAGACAGCATGATACGCATCTCATTCTCCCTCCATTCAAATCATTTCATTACCTCTTAGGCTGTTCCAAAGTATGGGAGAGCGATTTTCAAAACGGCAGTGAAATGGTTTTTAGACTTTGAATGGATGCAGTATACACTGTAGAGCATGATGTTGGTGGATCAAAAAGGCAGAAAGAGATGGAACTAAAACAAAAGAGGATCAAGATAGACCTGTTTACGTGCTCGTGATCTAGCCGCGGATTCTCTATTCTTTATCATTCGCCTTTGTCTTCTCTCAACAACTTTCTCAACAGCATTAGCGGATTTTCTCCCCCTAAAACCTCCATTAAAGACATATGGCATTGGTGACACTGAAGAAGTATCTCCATTACTCTTTGCAAGCCCATCTGAAGACAAAGCTGCTGGAGATCCAGCAGGGCCCAGCCCAATCATGTTCATGCCTCCGCCTTGCAATCCTGAACTAGGCATCAAATTGTTGTTCATTCCCGGATCGCCTAATCCAGTCATACCACCTCTGACTCCTGTGTTACCTAACTGAGCATTACCAGGCAGCAGCATTGTCGACACATAAGAGGCAGCTGGCTGCTTAGGCATCAATGGTTGTTGTCGTTGCTGAGGTGGCTGTTGGCCCAGTTGAGCTTGTGTTGTGTGCTGAGAACTTCGTAGACCACTAACATTCAAGGGCAAATTGGTAGACTGCATACTAATTTGGTTACTCTCTGACATTCGATTACCCATCAAATCAACACCTCGACCAGGTTGCTGAAAATTAATCCCAAACCCTGAATCACCATTATTAGCAGACTGAGCTAGATTTCCAAAAATTCCACCAGCGCCAAGATTGGGCTTTCCAAAGGGTTGTTGTTGAGCATCTTCCCTAACAACTCCTGCTCTAAACAAAAACTCTTCCAAAGTCATCTCCCCCAAAGTCTGTTGTCTCTGAGGCACACTAGACCCATCTCCGCCGTCTTTCCCACAACCAAACTCTTTGGCTATATCCTTCCATACCTCGTCAACCTTCTTCTGGCTAATTGTCCTGGGCAATGTTAGCGAACCCTGTCGTTGCAAAACCCCTCCACCCTGACTTCCCCCTTCTGGAACAGTACTCCCACCATTAGAAGGGATGGTTGTAGTTGTTGAGATAGACTGAGCCTCTTCAGCACTCCAAATGTTCTTCAACAATTCATCCATATTCATCGACCCAAAATCTTTCCCTATCCCACCTAGTGTATTCTGAAACTCGTCAAATGTCAACGAGTATATTGAGGATTGACGAATTAATCCAAAATTTCCGGACCCTGGTGGTCTCCCATTACTGTCTCCAAGAGGCTGCTCATTCCCAAAGTTGTTAAAGTTGATATTACTCCCCATATCCTAGAATTTGTACTGTAATTACACAGTAAATATTTCTCTAGATCACAGCACTTTCAATTTTGGAACCAATTCCAATACCTAACCCTAACCCAGCAATTTCGTCGAAAAGCAAACAATAATTTAGCTGAACTAGATCACAGCAACTCTGAATATCTCTATCAATATCATCAAACCCTTATATCAAAGCAAACTCCTTTCGACTTCAAATTCGGTTGCGATACCAATTATAAACCCTCACCTACAATTTAGTCAAAATTTCAACAATACAATTAAGATCAATCAGCTAATTATCTCTTAGACCCTGCAGACTGTAACAATAACAGCAATAACAACACAGAAAAATAAAAAAAATAACACAATCATAACATTTTAGCAGCAAAACAAAAAAAAAAAAAAAAAAAAGATAAAAGAAAAGTACAAAATAAATCCAAAAATAGAAGCAACAACAACTACAACAACAACAACCAGTTGCGGATCTAGGGGGTCAGTAGGGACAGTGGCTCACCTGAAAGAATGAAAAATTGAACACTAGTAGTTAAATATTTCAATACAATCGTAAAATCCTGATTTCGCCACTGATAGCAACAACATTCAACGGTTGCAAAAAGGATGAAATGAAAAATATAAAGGTGAAATATGGTTAGAGAGAGAAAGAGAGAAAGAGAGAAGCTGAGAGGAAGAGAAAAAGATATGAAAGGCTTACTACTTGTAGAAATAATTTGTTTTTTAATATTATAAAAAATAGTAAGTAGTGGTGTACACGCGTCGATAAAGTATTTGGACACTTGTTACAAGTTTGAATGGTGGAGATTATAATTAAAAGTGAAGGGAAATTGAATTATTTGAGTGAGATGCTATTGCTAGTCGTCCGTCCACCTGTCCCCACTCCCACCTGACAAATAATATTTATTATGCTTTTTGGTGGTCTAGGGGGTTATACTCATGAGCTCTACTTCGGATTGGCTTATAACTCATCGAACCATAAGAGCTCCACATTTTGTGAGGCAAACATGTCGAGCTGCATACGCCGCATTACGCAACCTCAACTCGTCGACCTCGCATTTTGCTGCCCCATTCGTAACAGTCCATACTAAGGGGGGTTTGGTTGGGAATCTATAAAAAAGGGAAAGCGGAACGAATTTGTTAAAGATCGCCCCTAATTCTACTCATCTCGCCCCTATTAATTACCTTTTTGCCCTTGCTAAAATCATTTTGTATTTTTATTATTTCGACTTTAGTTTTCGTATTTTACTAAAACCGCTTCCGACTTTAGTTTTCGTATTTTACTAATATCGCTTCAAAAACCCATTGACAACCGTGTTACCTTTTCAAATTCAAAATTTTAAAAATTCCATCTACCCTCCAAACAACACCTTATTTTTCAGTATAACAATATTTTTTTTTTAAATCGTAATTGTTTCATCAATAACAACGAACACAAAAACCGCTTCGAGATTCAAACGGAGTTCATCTTCAATCCTTTCCTACTATAAGGTATGTATGTGTTTTAATAACTTTTTTCCCATGTCTTGATTAGTATAGTTTAGTTTTTAGGTTGATTTAGGTTTAGTTTTAAGATGAATTGAGCCAAATTAGAATCGATTTTGGTAGAAACCCGGAAATCGCGTGTAATATTGGATTGGAAAAAAAAAATAGCAAAAACCCAGAAGTCCGGTTGGAGAAGATGAACATCTTCATTTTCACGAAACAAGCCTGCCAAGTTCGTGTAGAAGACACAAAATGTGGCCATTTTTGTGTAAATTACACGAAACATCCAGGCAGGGTTCTTGTGAATTGCACGATATTGCTTGGTTTGTGTAACACCCCCATTTATTCAAGAGCCTTTAGCAAGACATTCCCGAATAAATAGGACTGTTACCATCTCGGTTTCCCGAGGTAGTGAATAACAAAGACAAACAACCAAGGTACTTTAATTAAATCATAAAGTTTGTTACAACTTAAAATTCTCATAAAACTAAAACAACAGAACTAAAATTACAACTGAAGACTTCTAAATATGTGATCTAGTTCTAAGCCGGTCTTCCAAGTCCTCACGCCATCCCATGCTATAAGTGGATCCGTCAGTTCCTGTCAAT
>VHZZ01021947.1:0-14393 GCA_009801015.1 Silene noctiflora | reverse complement strand
CCAATGAAAGATACTTGGAGTAAGATTCAGTTGGCTCTGGGTTACCCGAAGCATGTGGTGAAGCTGCATGGGGTCCCTAAGGACATTATATCGGATAGATATGCGAGATTTATTTTGCTGTTTTGGCAGGAGTTGCAGGAATTGATGGGAACGACCTTGAAGATGAGTACTGCTTTTCATCCTACGACAGATGGTCAGACGGAGAGGACGATAAAGACCTTAGAAGATATGCTTCGATCTTGTGTGATGGAGTTTAGGGGTAGCTGGGAGGATCAGTTAGATTTGATTGAGTTCTCGTACAACAACAGTTACCATTCGAGTATTGGTATGGCTCCGTTTGAGGCTTTKTATGGGAGACGGTGTAGGAGTCCGATTTGCTGGGATGATAGTGCTGAGGYAGTGGTTTTAGGACCACARTTGGTGCAGGAGATGATWGAGCAGGTGAARGTAATTCGRCAAAAGATGAAAGCGGCCCAGGATCGACAAAAGAGTTATGCAGATCTWCATCGTYGGGATATCGAGTTTCAGGTCGGGGACAAGGTTTTGTTAAAGGTGTCTCCTATGCGTGGGGTTATGCGATTTGGAAAGAAAGGGAAGCTGAGCAATAAGTTCAATGGACCGTATGAGATTTTGGATCGTGTGGGTGAGGTTGCCTATCGATTAATCTTACCACCGGCCTTGGATCGGGTGCATAATGTGTTTCATGTCTCTCAACTGCGTAAGTATGTTAGTGACCCTTCTCATGTGCTTGAGGTGGAGAATATAGAGCTGGATGAGTCGTTATCTTATCTTGAGGTTCCCAAGAAGATTATTGATCGCACGGTTCGGAAGACTAGGTTCGGGGAGACGGTCTTGCTTAAGGTGTTGTGGTCTAACCATGAGATTGAGGAAGCTACTTGGGAGGCGGAAGAGGCCATGCAGGAGCGATATCCGTCTCTTTTTGATCAGGTATGTGTGGTTACGGGGACGTAACCATGTTTCTTTTAGGGGGGTAGGAGATGGTCGCATTTAAGTTTTGGGAGTTTTGTTTATGTAATTGGTTAAGTTAATGTTGTAATGTTGTTTTTAGTTGGTTGAGGTTGTGTTTTTGGAGTTTTGTTCAGATAATTGGTTATGTTGATGCTGTTTTGGTTGGTTGGTGTTGTGTTGGGTTTTGGTTGGTTGGTGTTGTGTTGGGAGGTTGCTCCGAGTATGTGTGGTGGTAGTGGTACATTTGTAGGTCTTGGTTGCGTCGTGAAGTTATAGTATGTCGAGTTAGCGCGTTTGTTCTTATGTATGGGTCGAACTTTGGCGACAAAGTTCCTTTTAAGGAGGGAAGACTGTAACACTATGGTTTTCTATACCTTTGGTTACTCGACCGAGTAGGACTTACTCTGTCGAGTAAGTTTATGTAATTTAGAATCAGAGTCTGCCAATCGGGTACTCGATCGAGTACGTAAGGGACTCGATCGAGTAAGGGCCACTGGATCGAGTAGCTCACTTACTCGATCGAGTAAGTCTGTTTTTACGGGGTATTTTAAGTCGGGTTTTGTTAATAACGCGATATTAGTTTATGATTACGGCCGACAGTTTCTTCATTATCACAATTCATATTTTCACACAAAAATCTTTTAAAATCCAAAAAGGGAGATCGTGCCTTTCCTTCTTCGCGTTATTTGCAAATCCAGGGGTTCGAGTCGTCGGTTTCCGGTGTCTTTCGCGTCATTGTGTTCCTTGTCTCGTGGGTAAGTTTTGCATACCGTTTTTATACCTTTTGGTTAACATTGATTAAACCCTAATTGGGTATTGTGGGGTGTTTGGGGGTTTTGATGGTAGTTTGTAATTGTGTACATTGTGTAATGGTATAGGAGGTGGATTCGTAGAAGAGCGTCTCTGAGCTGTTGATTGTGGTGATTGCTAGTCAGGTAGGGTTTCCCTACTCGGTTGCTGATTTGTGTTTGGCATTTTGTATGATTATTATGTTGTGTATACTGTGTTGATTGTATGCTGTGATTGGTGGTGGTGTGGTGTTGGTTGTGTTGCGAGGTGCGTCCTCGGCTGAGTGGAGTCACTTGCGGGAGTGGCTTCACGCCCTTGATTCGCTCTCCGTGGAACCCGCCACGGGAGGGGATGTGCACATTAAGGAACGGGGTTTATCGCTCGGATAAGATGAGTGGGGCTTAGGTGGGAACGGCTACGGTCCCCCACTGGCAGGGCTACACACCTTGGGTGTGTAGTCAGTGATGTGGAGTGATGGAGGAGTTGATGTGTGGTGTGGATGTGTTGTTGCCTTTGATTGCTTTCTGTTATYAGTAACTGACCCCGATGTTGTGTTTGTAATCTGTGATGATCCATTCGGGGATGGTGAGCAGTTGTTGAGTAGGTATAGCTTATATGCGCATGGGATGGCTGGGTGATCATCACGAGATAGAGGCTTCCGCTGTATCAGAGTTCAGTAGCTATTGATTAGACATGAGTTTGAGTTTATCTTTTGGATTTTTGTATTTCTGGTCAGACAGTTTGGTTATACAGTTTTGATGTAATCAGTTAAAGTATTATTTAAATATGTTTCTTTATTGTCTGATGATTATCATTGCCTCGGGAAACCGAGATGGTAGCACCTTTACACTCAAGGTGGCCTTAGTAAGGCACTTTGGAGTGTGGGGGGTGTTAAACCTATTTTTTGAAATGATCTGTCAGTACTAAAACTTTATATTGGTGAAATGTGAATTCCCATTAATAATCAATATAAAACGTTACACCATATAAAGTTCATTCTTATACATACATGATATATGCTTATTTGGTCATTTTCGCTTTCATTATTTGACCCATTTTGGCGTGGTCTTATGACCTTTACTTGCTTTTGTATCCCAAATTTCCCGTTCTACGAGTTTTATCGCGTCTTGCAGGAATTGAGACGAAATCAAGAAATTGGGAGCAAGTAAAGCGGTTTTGGAAGAAGAAAGAAAGAAAAAGGAGAAAAAGATGCTGAAGTGGTCCCCTGTCGGCCCACCGGCACAAGACCTCAGCTGAGGGAAGATTAGAGGAAATTAAGCAAGAAGGTTTCCCTGCCGGCAGGCCGGCAGGCGGTCCACCGACAGGGGAACACTCCCCCCAATTTCCAAGTTAATTGATGTTCAAATTGGAAAACTCACGCTGCCGGTGGGCCGACCGGCAGCCGGTCAAATGGAAGAGAACCCCAACCAAGTGATGAAACTTGAAGGATGGAAGATTAGACAGTGTCCCCAGCCGGGAGGCCGGCAACCAATCAACCGGCAGGGGCATGCATTGCTTATTTTTTTTGGCTGAAATTGAAGATTTCACGGCGCCGGCAGGCGTGCCGGCGGCCGGTCAACCGGTAGGGGGCCTCTTTACACGGGATTTTGGGCTTCTTCTCTTCTTTGGGCTTGATACAATGGGATACTATAAATACCCCATTGAAAACCCTCTCTTACATACAACCTTAGACTATTAAGCTTACCTTAAGCATTTCAACTTTACGTAATCAAAGACTTAATCTTTCCTGAATTAGTAGTTAATTAACCTTCAATTTAGCATAGATTTAGTGTTAGTTGGATAGTTTACATTTGCAAGTTGGGTTGTAATCAAGGATATTGAAGAATCTCATTGACAATTAATCCAAAGTTTGAAGCTTTACATTTGTTTGGTACAATTCTCATCTCTTTTAGTTAATTAATCAATTGTTTACATTTTACTTTCATTTCCTACTTGTTATCTTAAATTACATCATGTCTATTGTTTCACTTATGTTATTTGTTTCAATTGTTTACATTTCCTTTACCATGTGTGAGTAGTTTCCCTCTAGGGTTTAGATCAATCTTACGTAGGGGTTTGACTATGAACATGAGTAGTTAACATTTGGGTTTGGGTAAATTGTTTGACTTTCATTAACATTCATATAAGGTGTTCGATGAAATGTGTGTGAAATTTCTCATCTTTCTTTGACAATTGCTTGACATCTCTTTGAATGAAGTGAAAATGGATGTTTGATAGTGTGTTAATTGTTGAGTTGTGACCAAGGTGAAGGCTTTCTGTTGAACTTTTGGTGACCTAAGAAATTAGTGTCTTATCCTTTGCCATTCCTTTACCCAATCCTTGTTTGTTGCTTGTTCTTGTCTTCCTTGCTTAGGTGAACCCGACCACCCTAGTTTCTCATTCATTGTTTACATCTTAATACTAGTTAATCTTGTTTCTCTCTTGCTTAATTTAATACTTAGTTAATTGAATCACCTCTTTCTTTTGCTTGACTAGACTATTGACTTGAACAAATCGAGTATATACCTCACCATCCTCGTGGACTCGACACGCTACTTCCCAACTACATAGTTAGGTTGTTTGGTTAATTGTTTGATTGGGAGTTGACGACAAATCCCACCATCAATGCATTACCATACTCTCACCCTCTGATTATGCTAACCCTATTTACCTAATTCAGGAAACGCCATTCCTAAGGCTAGTGCCATAGGTCATGTGAGTAACCCTTCCCTTAATAATTTCTTGAATCCTTCGTAGCACAACATTAGGGTGTTGCACTGATCCTCATGCCTCTATTCTGCCAAACACAATATATCAGACTGGCCATTTCTATCACGACCACCTTCTTTTTCAGTAAAGAACGACATCTCTAATATATAAGCCAAGTAACTAATTCACCCTTCCATGAAACTCCTAGGTACTGTTGAACCAGTGCCAGACACCTCTGACTATAAATGCAATAAAAACACAAATGCAATTGAGTTTTCTGCTGACTACCACACAAGTCCCCCACCCCATCACTAATTGATCCAAACCTTAACAAACGATCATTAGTCAGTAATCTGTCCAGAAGAAACAGTCATATTATGAAACTAACCTTAGGTAGACACAACCTATTCCACAGAAAAGGCATTTTCCTGACTTTCACTGCTCTCTAATCCACCAGCCATAGACCCCATGTACAGAATAAGCATAATCGACCAACCATTTGGCATAAAACCAGAGTAGAGCTCATCCTTAACCTTTGCTTACCAATCTGCTTCCATGTCCAACTGGAGTTGATTGAAGGTTTATACTCCTACTAATCGGTCCTTTTCATATAGATTTGAAGTAACCATTTCACCCAAAGACTATCCTTTTTATGTGATACCCACGATGTATACTTTTCTACCACAGCTAAGTTCCTTAGGTGCTAGTGCACTATACCCAAACCACCTTTGTCCTTTGGAAGGAAACATTTATCCTAAGCAACAACTAGAACCCTGTGAAAATAATCACTCCCTGACCAAAGGTAGTTTCTGCAGATAGGATCCACCCTGCTAATAATCCCCTTGGGCAACATGAAGATCCAGACCCAGTAGTTGTGTAGCCGAGATAGCACAGACCTCACTAAGACCATTCTTCTAGCATAGCTTAGTTTCTTGGTCCCCTAGCCCTTTATTCTATTCACAATGTTTTCCACAAGCTGGTTACATTTAGAATTAGTAAGCCTCTTATAGGATATTGGGATCCTAAGATATCTAAAAGAAAAGGTTCCCGCTTGGAACTCGGACAATTTCAAAAACTCCTCAGCTTCCACATGAGAAACTTCATTCATGTATAATTCAGAATTTTCTCGATTCATTATTAATAATCCTGAAATCTCAAAAAAGATCACAATGGCTCTCATAGGAAATTTCACTAAATCTCTATCCCTCCTAGAAAATAGAAGCATATCATCAGCAAAATCAAGATGACACAACCTCATGGCCTTACACATCAGTACTAAACTTGATAACTTAAGATCTACAGATGATTTTTGGTTAATTCCTTGTGGAGGTGAAAGCCAACTTCATTAACATTCATTTGAGCCATCATGGGTATTTTTAGCCAACCTGAGCTAGGATATACGATTTTTCAAAAGTTTATGCTGATGCACATGAAAACTACTAAACATCCAGAAGTGACCAGTCGTCACTCAAACATGAATATCTGGAGTTCTAGGTCACTTCTATAGATGATTCCAATTGGAGAGCAAAGCTAACTACTTTAGATTTCATATGGTACCTAGAGTTAATCCTTACTCATTCAGAGCTAAGAGTTATACAACCTACAAGATAGGTCATGTTCCTAAAATATTATTGAAAGTCTGTTTGATGCAAACATCTTTCACGGGCGTTTGAGTCCTTTCACTTTCTAAGAAATGCACGTCCAAGATGTCATATAATCCTCAAAGAGTCCTAATGTCAAGGAGTGAAGGAAGAAAATCCTTGTTTCAGAATAAGAAGGCTTTTTGGCATGAGAAAAGGCAACAACAATTTCTGAACTTTGAAAGCGACCTCTTGTCGTCCTCTTTTTGGGTATTATTTATTTCCTTATGTTTTACAACAACACCTGCCCCAAGCCAAAACAAGGATTTAATTCTAAAGTCCTTCTGATGCATGGATCTCACTTACTCACATCACATGGCAAACGAAGAAGACATGCTTTATGCTTTTTCAGTTTATTGTTGTTATTTCCGTTTGTGTAAGACATTGTATTTGTCCTATTTCTCTTTTGAATTCAGCCCTTAGATTAAAGTAGATGAATATCAAAGGCTAGATTGTTCTTAGGGTTTAGATTAACTTCATGTCAAGCTCTATATAAAGAGCCTTTAGTCCTTTGTAACAAATTAGATTGGATGAATGAGAATAGAAGAAAACCTAGTTTATTCTAAACCAACTCTTGGCTTTGTGCTTGAGTAAACCTTCTTTGCTTAGTGCTGGAAGTTGTGTGTGTCCTTTGCTGTGTGTTGGGATAGCTCACAAGGTCTTGTTCATTGGCTTAGTGCTTTGATAAGATCACCCCAATCTTAATCATTGGTTGTGTGATTTGATTAAGATATATCCTTATTCTTTTCGTTTCTTATTAAACAAGAAAATTGCAACACAAAAACAAGTTTATTTCAAATTCTTGATTAAGTTCTATCTTGTTGTTTGGTTTGCTCACTTAATAATCACATTTCAAAAACTTTGTTGCTTGTTATTTCTCCAATCAAGTTCACAAATTTTTAGGCTTTTAGTTTCAGTCCAGACATAATTTTAAAACTTGACCGGTGATAGTAAATTTAGCATTCTCGCCATGTGTAAGGACCCACATTTTTAGCCACAAAATTGTGCGCGCGGTCCAATCACGTCGAAGGTGGGAAACTCTACTGCGTCTACAACGAAGAAGCCGTTTGCGTGTTTTGTATTCAAAGGTCCCCACAAGATAGCCGAATGTCCCAACAAGCCAGAGTTAACGCGATGTTACAAAAGATGCCGATGGAAGATCAAGAGCTTCTTGATGAAGCGTTGGCCGACTATCACCAAGAGTATGACGAAGACTCGAGTGATGACGAGGACCGACCACAAATGGGCCCACTTCGGAGGATAAGTACGATGGGGAAGTTGTATGAAACCCCCACCCAAAAAACCACGAGATTGATGTACGTGAAGTTGACGGGGAACGTGAGGCAGGCACCAAGTGCGGGGATCTTAGTGTACAGAGGAAGTTTTACTATTCTAAAAACCAAAATAAAAATAAAAATGGTAAGGTAGTATACATGTAACAATTGCTTGTTTTCAAAACTCGTAGTATTTTATTGCTTTTCATGTACTACTTTTTAAAACAGTTTGAGTACTTTTTGTCCTTTTCAAACCTGCTACCCAAGCTGCGAGTTCTATGGCTTCCTGGGTCCATGGTTGCCCTAGAACCCTATGAGATGGCACCAGGTATCCTAAGCTGCTTTATTGGCATTTTTAATTTTTGCTTTAGTTTTTTTGGAAGAAAGACTCTGAGCCCTAGCCTTAATTACTCTTTAGGTGTGGTATAACATGAGATCTATATCCTAAACGCGGGGTGACGAGGCACACGACAGCCAACATGCATAACCGAACTCATAAGGGACACCCTCATGAGGCGGGCAGACATGAAAGGGAGCTGGCAAGTCAGCTAAAAGCTCATCAGTTCCCCTAATATCACCCCCAAAGTAGCTACTGAATGACAAGTACTCGATACGTTGGGCCCCTCAAAGCATGGATGCATTGTAATACCTTGGATTCTGAGTAGAGGAACTCATTCGAGTAGGTTGTACTCGACCGAGTAGGGTGTCAGGTGTTTTCTGACAGGCTACTGCCTGTGATCACTCGGCCGAGTATGCGAGATATTTGGTCGAGTATGTCAGGTACTCGATCTAGTATCCGGTCTGACGGGTCGTTTTTCCGCGGTCTGATTATATATACTTTGTCAAAACATTTCATAATCAGTTTTTCTAACCTAAACACTTCTCTAATCTTCTCCCCAATCAATCTAATCACCTTGCAAGTGGGATCTAGTCCTTGTTGTTATATTTCCTTTCGTGCGTCGATATTTCGATAAGTTCTCTTCCACTAGATTGTAATTGTTATGATAATTGAAACCCTAGGTTGGGTCAGATTAGGGGTTTGATTAGTTAATTGTGAATGATTGTGATATGGTATTGTTTATTATCCTTGTTAGGTGATGGTTTTGTAAAAGAGCCATTCTAGCTACCTTGGTTGTTGTTGCGGAACTCGAATAAGGTAGGGGTTCCCTACTCAGTCATTTGTGTATTATTTCATGTTAATGGTATTGTATATGGTTTTATTATGATGCGTGGAGTATGAGTTATCATCTTTGGTTGTATGGATTGTGGAGTCATTGTAGGGAGATGGTCTTTACCCCTATAATCACCCCTTGTGGCTTCCGTCACAAGAGGGATGTGCACATTAATGATATGGGTACACTTGTTCCAATGAGTAGGGCTGAGGTGGCAAGGCTGCGGTCTACCACTGGCGGCGTAGGTGCCTGTTGCAATGGGTAACCTAGCAGGTCTGACCGAGCTCAGACGATTGTATCGAGTAATGAGTTAGCTGATGGCGAATGATTTTATTATTGTAATTGTTTATAGCTTTGGTTTGTTGAATAGTTGGTTGACCCCTATTTTGTGTTGTGAACCTGCGGTGATCCATTGGGGGAATGGTGAGCAGGTTTCTAGCAGGTTTACTGGTTAATCTTGTACGAGATGGATGAGCGAGCCACGAGTCTAGCTAGTTCCCGCTACCACTTAGTTTATAGCTCAAGTTTATCAGAGATTGTATTTGGTTTTGGTTTTGGATTTTTATGAGATTCATTTGTATTAACTTAAACCGTTTTAGCTTTTGTTAATGTTTCTTTATGGTCTATTTGATGCGTACTACCTCGGGCAACCGAGATGGTAGCACCTTTATTTGCTAAGGTAGACCTTGGTAGATGGGGGTGTTACATGCATACAGAGGGAGTGCAAGGATCGCCTGACAACTAGCATCCTACAACGCCCCAACACATCCTAGAATGTTGGTAAACTTACCTAAGGTACCCCCCTAACAGCTTCAAACATGATTAAAATACTTTTCGTCATGAATAAGGTTATTTAGTCAAAATAAACCCTGCTCCCTTGAGCAGGTAATTAAAACGGACATTCAAAAGTTTAATCCGCCCCTTGGGAAGAGACAACATACATAATGTTCAAAATTTTTACAAGGATTTGCACCACACAGGGCCAAATCCCAAAAAACAAAATTGCGGACATTGGCCACCCGCGCAGCACGCACCCGCGCGTTGGAGGTTTTGAGTCGGCGATACTTCTCCCACGGATATTTGTGTTGACAAAACATGTCATGGGCCATTACCTATTTGTAGGGCATGAAACCGATGAATGGTTTGAACAAGCCTGCATTTGTGGAGTCGCCACCAATTTTTGTGGATAATTGGATCTGTTCGAATACTAAGTATCATGTCATCAAGACACAAAGTAATGACATGAATACTAAGAAATTCGTCATCCTTAGCATTCCATATCTAGAATGACTCTCGCGATGCCAATGAATACTGGTGTTCACTGATATCTGAGTAAGGCGTGATGGTACGTATTAGTAAGCTCTTATTAGAACACTTAATCCCGCCCGCCTCGATAGCGGCCCCTACTAATGATCAAGGAAAATCATTTATACTCGATATGTTGTTCGTTATATGCATGCAATGCAACACTTAATTGATTAGTCCTAACATGTGAATTAAACTAAACCGGTTAACACCTAAAGCTAATAAGCAATTAAGTCAAAGTAAGATTTATATTTATTACATGTGAATAAGCCATATAAACAAATCATACAAGATGAAATAAATTACAAAGGAATAAAATTACAAAAGGACAACTGAATCTATGCCGTAAATACGCTAAAAAGATTAAAATAAATAAAAGAAAGTAAAATAAAAGAAATAAATACGCCGAATAGTGATAATAGTTAATTAATAAAACTTAATTAGAAAACTACGTCAAAACGAGACGAGTTCATAGGTAGAAGCCAAACCAGAACAGGCGCAACACATAATGCGTCCTCTGGAAAAGGGGCATCACCTTGTGCGACTGTTCTCGAGTTGGGTTCTGACTGTGAAAGTTAGACTTGTGGGTTGTTATCGTTCATTGATTAATTTAAGTGTGTTAATTGATATTAGATTTCGAATTAAAGTGTTTTAACAGGTTATATATGAATAAAAGATTGTCACAAAACGTAAAACATGTACCAAAGTCGAATCTTAATGATTTGATATGGGAATATCGAACCATTGAAAATTCGGGTTTGAATAAATGACGAAAACCCAAAAATATTGATTATATGGGATTTAAGTTGAGAGATGAAAGAAAATAAATTAAGAAAACTTGAATTTATATAAAAAAACGGAATAAAACAAAAGGGCGAAACAATTGGTACTCGAGGAGGAAGAAGAAGAGCAGCAGCAGATAAGCAGCCTCTGGAACAGGCGCAACAGATGCTCCGTTTGTTCCAGAAAGCGCAAGTGCTCTTGTGTTTCTTCTCGACAGTCTTTCCCTGCTGATTCGTTAAAAAGGTTTAAAAACTTACGATTTTGAAAACGTGTTTATGACGTAGACCCTTACATGATTATAGATACATAAAATAAAATACAAATGGGATTTTACACCCTCAGACTTACATGTTTACGAAGCAAAAATGACTACTTCGACTCGATGTAATGAAGATACCCTTGAAAAGGATTTAATAAAAACGATTGATTAATTAAGTTGATTAAAGTGTAGTAGTCAAATTCGTAGGTCTATGCAAAACGTGACTGGTACCTAGAATGATCTAGGCTTACGTGGTCGAGAGTGCTCAATCACGTAAGCGTCATAGCTAAAGCACGTGGTCTTAGAATGCAAAGAGAGAAGAGAAGGGGGGCACACTCGCGTGAAGAATATGTGAGGCGAAGGCCTCTATTTATACTAATCACGAGGTGAGAGTTTTGGAAAAATTGAAATACGGAAATAAATCCGGAAAGATTTGGATACTGCAGGAACAAAGCCCAGGAACAGGCGCAACAGGTTGTGCGTCCTCTCCTGAAGCTGTTTCTCCTTTAGCATCAAAGATTTTACGCGTTTTCATGTTTTGGAAAGGATTTATTTTCCTTATTCCGTCAAAACATGATATTTTCGAAATATTAAAATATTTAGATATTATTTAGGACTTCTAGAAATATCCCGACTCAGATTTGAGACGGTTTTTGAGAAAATGAAAACGGTTTCTAAAAATGAAGACGATTTCTGTCCGAACTCCAAATGCACTCTAATTATTGTCAAAACGACCATATCAGCATGTAGATGATAATAAAGGGGTTGACACGACTGTTTTGGCAATCATTTGTTGATGAATTAATAGAATGTCATATTAACGCTTCGTATATTAAACATGCGGCCCAATTATCATCAGGTGTTTGGCGAAGGGTGCATAAACGGGGTATCTACATAGCCCCCACTTTTACTAATGCTTAGACAAGGCAAAAATCAAAGTATAGCCCCCTTTTCAATCAAAGATTAAAACTTGAAGACTATGGCGAAGCGAGGCGGTTCAAGGGGACTGAAACAAGGATCTGTTGTCGGGAACATTTTAAAGTCTGTCGACTTCCGGGGAGGGTCGTTTAAAGTCCAATATACTACGTAAGGAAGCAGGCCAGCCATAAGGAGAAATCGTACCTGATAGCCCGTGGGGAATGGCAGGATACGGACAGTAGGAGAAATAAAAAGAACGGTTTTTATGAAACCGTTAGTGAGAGTAATTCGGCGAAAATAGGTTGACGTTTGAATTTGCTTGCATCGGTTGGAAGAAAATTCTAGGGAAACTTTGAGGTTTGGATCTACTTGCATTAGTGGGAAGCAAAACTGCTAAGGAGATAATAATAGGACGGACTTTCCGAGAACCGTCTTAAGAGAATAAGCTTGCATTAGTTGGAAGCGAATCCTGTTGATCGAAGAATTCACGGGCTGTATATGGAAATGTACTCTCGCTGGGGAATAAATGCGTACAATCCGCTGGGGATAAAGGTAGATCTGACTAGAGAATATACCCGTGGAAGATATCTAGCGAAAAAAAACCTCGAAACGCGTAAAGAAACATTTCAAACTATATGGATATAGGTAGGACCCACAAGTAACGAATTTGTAATGAGTTGAGACCAAGAAATTTGATTAGGAAAGGGCGCAGCAGGAGCTACGATCTCAGAAAGGGGCGCAGCATGTGCTGCGTTTTCTCCCGAGCTTGCCCAGGTTTGATAAAATCTGGAATCAGGCACGATATAGTGCCTCATTTCATTTCGATATTTCGTCTTATAAAACTCAAAAATAACTCAAAATCTTCGTCAATCATCACAATAATTTGATCGAGATTTGCCCTAAATTATTACTAATCCAGGTATACATTCCGTCCTTTGCTTTAATCACATTTGTAGCTTAATTTGAGTGTTGAAATTAGGGTTTATGCACCTAATATGTCGAAAAATTGGAGCTTTTACCTCAAATGCATTTGTTCCTTGAAATTGGCATTAGAATTGAGTAGTAGATCTTGATAGGATCACAACCATGTGTTTATTTCGAATTTTCGTCGATTATTGATGAAATGGTAGCAAAATGTGACGGTTTTAGGCTAAAACCGCTTAAATGGCTCGAAAATGACTTTAAATTAGTCGGAGATTGATGAAACTTGATGTTTTGGAACCCCTGGATTATGGGTAAATTTGCTATCATGTCGGAATTTCAGTTTGTGACTGCTCCTCCGGGACACTTTTTGTGTTGGTTTAGGCGATTTATAGAGAAATGCTGCTGAATTTTCGACTCCTCATCGTCATTAAGCATGTTTAAGATACGTTGGAACGTAATTATAATGTACTTCTCCATTTTTTTAGGAAACAAACTGGAAATGATTCGAAATTAGCTCGAAAACGGCCTAGAAATAGCCCGAAATGGCTCAAAATGACTTAGAATCCTCACTTTTGCAGAGGATATGCCTTCGACATCCGGACATGACTTTATGGACATTGACCTTGAGCCTTCCTCAGCCCTTGAGGCAGAAACAGGCGTCTAGGAGGACGAGGCGGTGGAGGAGGAGCTGCCTAGGAGGGCGAGCCTTAGGAGAGGGGGTCATCAGCCTGCTTGGGCGCCTGAGTGGGTTGACAAATGGGATGCCCAACATCTCATTTGGGCTGCGGAGAGCCACTTGTCGTATCGAATGGCAAGGAGTCTGGTAAGCTTTCAAATTTTTGATTTTATTAACTTTTTAATCTTTTTTTTTTTAGAAAAGCTTTAACTAATAAATGTTTGCATTTTTGCAGGAGGCTGGGAACATGAGGCCGTTCTCTGGATATATGACCATGATGGAGGCCTAAAAGAGTTTGATGGAGGAGGAGAGAGGTATCCTTGACGGGGGTGCCTTCTATGCCTCGGTACGGACCTGGCGCGAGATCCGGGCTAGGAAGATCCGTGCCAACATATGTTTGATCCGGGCGTTCCTGGATCATTTTTGGGATACGACCTCGACCTTTCACATGTCGTTCGGTGAGATCAGGGTCACTTTGGAGGACTTCGGCATGATCTTCGGCTTGCCATTCGGAGATAAGCCGATAGAGTGGTCCGAGACGGCCATAAGGGCTGACTCGGATGAGGCCAAGAGGCTGGTGGGCTGGTCTTTGTCTAGGGCCACGGCTAGTGTACCCGGCTTGGTTTTGAGTTTTTACGTCAATGAATACTTTGACGGGAAGACTCTTCCGAGAGTACAACTGACCGAGGGAGGGAGCTGGGTGGCTCCTCCGCCGTGCACGACCGAGCAGCGAGCTCACTTGTGGTTTTGGTGGTTCTTGTCTTCGATCTACTTTGGAGACAAGGGGGAAAGGCTGTCGACGAAGCTTCTTCCTTTTCTTTCTGACTTGGGTGGCCTAGGTCGTCTGGACTGGGTCACTCCTAGCTTTACGGTCCTCACTCGTTACATGAGGTCCCTGGTGCGTCCTGAGCTGGTAGAGAAAGGGACGTCGCCTGCTACCTGATGCATGCATTTTACATAGACTTTTACAGTCTC
>VHZZ01021925.1:15193-31756 GCA_009801015.1 Silene noctiflora | reverse complement strand
CAGTTGACCAAATAACTGAATTATCCCTGTACGTATTCTTATTATGAGTTTTACAAATGTGATCGCATTATTGTCGAGGACACATACTCCAACAACACCAAGTCTACCCCATACACTCGAACTCCTAGGAATAGTCTTGTCAGTCGTATCAGGCCTAGTCTCAGGTTCAGTTGAAAAAAGAGTCGGTCTGGTGAAGAGTGCCCAGTTTCTGAGAGCCTCTTCATGTTTCTTCCAGTCCACAATATCATCCTTGTACCACCTTCTCTTAGTTTTAAATGATGTCTCAGTAGTCCACTTGAGATATGATTGAGATACCCAAGTTGCAGCAGTGGGCTCAAGAAGAGCCCAAGTAGTCCTGCGATGCCAGGAACGGAGCCAAGTTTGGCACCGCACAAGAGTGATGTCGAATGAGAGGCCTTGCGCGGCCTCGATAACGGGAATCACCTGTTTTCGGCCATACTGATGGAGAATACGGTCAAGGTAAATGTATATGGATTGATCCAAGCCCAATAGAGTAATGTAGCACGTCCTATCAACATAAGGAAGCCCAGTTAGAAAGCCCAGGCGAAGCCATGGAAAAGACCACCGAACGTGTGATCCAATCCCAGTGGTTAACATTTCATGCTAGTAGCCGGCTCCCTTCTTTAGCGCAAATCGAGAAGTACGGTTGTAGATGCTCCTAACTTGGTATTTCATCGGATCATTTGGTGGTTCAATCAAGCTAAGTCATTTCATCAACCAAACCTGGAAAAAAAAGGAAGAAGAAAAAGAGTGGAAAAAAAAGAAAAACGGAAAAAAAAAGAAAAAAAATGAAAAGAAGAAAAGAAAAGAGAAAGAAAATAAACCTGAAGAAGACGGGTTGATCCAATGAAAGGAGCATTCAGGTTGATCTTACGGAGATCCAAACCCCTAAGTGTCTCGGCTATACACCCCTCGAAGCAGTAAATATGTAACATTATCAAGCCAAAGGCCCGTCGACGATACACAATGGCAATGGCAGGATCGTTTGCATTTCGAAAGGTGTGAACTAGAGCATTTAAGTCCACTTGCTCTCCTTTAATCACAGCATGGGCCTCCTTGCGAGTCAAGCCCAGATACTCACAGTATACTCTAACCCAATCGGCAGTAAAATCAGGAACAACAGGTTCTTGTGTTACTTTCCATCCCCCTACGATGTTGAATTCTTCGGGAAGAGGGCAGATTTTCCCTTCGGGAAAAGCAAAAACATGGTGATTTGAATCCCACTTTCGCAAGAATTCAGGTAGAAAGGCAGTTTGAGGAATAATTTGAACATAGGGAATTATTGGTTGAATACCAGCATCTATCTAGGCTTGGGTTTCTCGCCCTTTGAAATCTTTAGCCCAACCCTTCATAGTTCCTACTTGGGAATTCATTTTTTTCCAGAGAGATTTTTTATAGAGAGAGAAGTTGAAGAGAGAATTATGTTTCTCTTTTTTCCATGTCTTCCCCTCCTTATATAGGGAAAAAGTTGGAGATTCCTTGTGATTTTAGGAAACTCAATATTTTGGAATTCTACCGGGTTTAGGAAACTTTGAGTTAAAGACTTAAGGAAACCCAATCTCATCAAATCTAAGGAAGCCCTCTCCTTATGCAAACCGACCACCATAGAACCTCGGACGCGCGCTGTCCGGCCAATCCCGCTGTCATTTGATTCATTTGCAGTCAGAATGGCTAATTTATATTTCTATCCCCAACGAGTCAACATTTGAGTTAAGACCCGTACACACTTACGGAGTTTTATTTTTCTTTTTGTTTGAGGGTAGCGGGCTATAACCACCTCAATTTTGGGTCCCCATCATAATTACAGGTCTTGTGCCGCATCTCAGAATGCAAGTCGAGTCTACCCACCCACATTTCAAAAACCGGCATTTCAAAAACTTTTTTTCTTCAAAATTCAATTTCAAGATCGAAGATCATTTCAATTTCAAAATGTTATTCGGGTCGATGACCCATCATCATTTTCAAAATGTTATTTTCAAGATCGAAGATCATTTCAATTTCAAAATGTTATTCGGGTCGATGACCAATCATCATTTTCAAAATGTTGTTTTCAAGATCGAAGATCATTTCAATTTAAAAATGTTATTCGGGTCGATGACCCATCATCATTTTCAAAATGTTGTTTTCAAGTTCGAAGACCATTTCAATTTCAAAATGTTATTCGGGTCGATGACCCATCATCTTTTTCAAATGTCGTTTTCAAGATCGAAGATCATTTTGAAATTCAAAATGTTATTCGGGTCGATGACCCATCATCATTTTCAAATGTCATTTTTCAAGATCGAAGATCATTTCAAATTCAAAATGTTATTTAAGTCGATGACCCATCATCATTTTCAAATGTCATTTTTCAAGATCGAAGATCATTTCAAATTCAAAGTGTCAATCGGGCCGATGAACCATTATCAATTTCAAATTTTAAATTCAAGATCGACGATCGTTTTCAAATTCAAAGTGTCAATCTGGTCGATGACCCATTATCAATTTCAAATTTCAAATTCAAGATCGAAGGTCATTTCAAATTCAAAATGGTTGTCGGGTCGATGGCCCATTTTCAAAACAATGTTTGGGTCGATGCACACATTTCAAGAACAATGTTCAGGTCGATGAACTATCCCTTTTCAAATGATTTTTGCAACCCGTGTCGATGACATTTTCATTACATGATATATATGTTATCTGAATTTTCTACCAAGTTTGAGCAGGTACACTCTAACTGGGGCTCTGTAGCCGTAGGCTCCAGAGACCATTATGTAATTGAATGGATGACATTCATCAAGGAATATCAAATGGAGGAATTCTACAGGTGAAAGCAAATGACAAAAGAGATGGCAACCTTCTATTGGGAAACCCATCCTTATGGGCCTTAACAACAAAAAGCTACAGGCCACGCAGAATACCTAACTATGATGCGGGTTTGATTCCATCATAAACGGATACGTAGGCGCCTGAGGATAAGGCTCAACCCACCATTCATGCAAGTTGATGAAAGTGGTGAAACAACAGGTCGAAGACCAAAGTAATGAAGTAGCGGAAAAAGAAGAGGCGTCCAGAACCGTGTTTCAGGTATGATCTCTTCTTATGGCTGGCGAGCTTACATACGCAAGTCCAATGGACTATAAAGGACCAGTGGAATCCTAAGGTCATTAGACTTAGGGTATACTTTGACTTTCGCCTGTCCAAACTCAGTTAAAGTGGGGGCTCTGTAGATACCCATATCTGTCGATACTGGCATTTATAAAAATCCCGTCAAACACCCGATGATGATAGGACAATATGTGCTTCAAAGTTGGTCATATCGTTTTTTGAGTTCGTTTTACGATGTAAAAGGGACGTTGTCGATGAAATGTTTTATTAATGATATTTTTAAATGTTTTTTTCGTTTGTTTTAATTTAAATGAAATTTAAATTAATTTGTTTCAAATTCATTTTAATTATTTAATTTGAATTTTCTTTATTTTATGATATTTATTTTATTAAAAATAATTTTTATTTTATTCAATTTTGAAATTTCATTTGAAAATTCGAATTTCTAAAGTTTCAAAAAACGAGTTATAAACTCGATAAACAAGCGATTTAAAGATCGATTTTAACTCGATTTGTAAGCCCGTTTTCTTTGCGATTTGGCACGAATTTCAAGTAGACCGACCCAATTACTTACCCAACCCCCCAAAACAGGTTCGAAACCCATCAAACCCAACCCAATTTTGACCTTAACCAACCCAGCCCAAACCACCTTTAAACCCGTGTTTGACTACCCTCCAAACCCGACCCATTCGACACCCATACATACCACCAATGTCTCCCTTATCTAGCCCATCCAAGCCAACCCTCTCCAGCCCACAGAACCACCTTCACTTGGCCCCATAACAATCATCCAAACCCGTCCAAAACCGTGCTTAAAACAGCCCACCCAACATGCAAAACAACCCGTGTTGTACTCTGTCTTCCAGCCGTATTTTTGAGCCCTATTCAAGCTCAATTCCTCCATTATAAGCTTTCCCACTTACCTATATTAACCATACTACCTTTTCCCTTAATAAAACTAAGAAAATCCTAACTTAATCCTCTGAAAACCGAGTCCAAATCCTATACAAACACAAACAATCCAAAACCGAATACCCTACTTCAAACCCTATTTCTATCCTTATAAATACCCATAAAATTCGACAATTGACAACCCTTAGCACCTATTATTATCCTTTAACAATTACCCAATACCCACACACTCAGAAAACTGCAAAAAATCCTAGGGAAAGGGTCGAAACAGGCGCACGAATACAGAGCATCCAATTCTGTTTTCGTGTTTCTGCTTCTTATTCTACCGTGTTTTTCGTGCCCAAATCATATCAAACCTTATGATATATTTACATATTCACAAAATTCATACTTTCTAGTTTCCATGAAAATTCATCTTGTTTTGGTTAAGAAACGAAGTCGTGGTGATCGTTTAAAGTTGGCTGCACAAATCATCAATTTCGTACGTGTTTCAAGTTTCCAATTTTGCAAATTTGAATTTTTTCGTCGACGACAGCCCCTCGGGATAAAACCTTATAATCAATTACGATCTAAGATATCGATCAACGATACATGTAAGTTGAAGGTGCCAAAATTCCTTCCTTCTCCCTTTTATTTTGTTTTTTACATTGTTCTTGATACAATTCAAGTCGATGACAATGGTGTTAGCAACGAGTTGATGGTGCGTACGGTAGGCAGCAATGTTGATTACTTGGGCTTGGGTCGTACTCAATTTATATCCATGCTTTCTTGGATAATGGACTGATTGTTCACAAGGGGCTGCTTGTTTGAAGTGCACTAGCAAAGCAAACGGTCCAATATTACAAAATAATTCCAGCAGCTTTATATGTGTTGTCATTTTATCTTATGGTTAAATAAGGTCTTCAATAGGCTTAAATGCTAGAGTCCTTTCATTTTATGCTTTAATGGTTGTAATTAGTGAAAGAGTGATTACAAACTCTTCACTTGGCTGGATATTTCGACCTTGGCTGCCTATATAAGGCCAAGGGTTTTCATCAATAAGACATCCAAAAATCTTACAAAAAAAAAATTACAAAAAAAAAATTATGTTAACCAAATCGTTTTCTTGCTTAGAAAACAAAACTTGTTCGTTTGAAACACGTTTTTCAATCGATACTCGGGTTGTTGATCAATAGGTCTTGATCTCACTCTCTTTAGTTGAATAATAGGTTTTATTCAACAAGGCACTATCCCAAACAATTAGATTGCGCGTACCTAGTACGAACAGTCTGTTTTATCTTGACTTGCTGTTTTAAACCATTTCCAGACAGTTCACAAGATTGTTCAAATCATATAAAAACCAAAAACAAAAAAATTCATGTTCTGTTTAGTTGTTGATTCCACTACTCCCTACGAGTTTATACTCTTTGAATTGAACTCGTATCACTTGTGGTAACAGAGACTCGGCTCTTGATCCTTGTTCATCTATGGATTTTGATAACCCTGACTTTTTGCAGAAACTTCGTGATGCGTTGAGAAACGTGCAAGATAGGGACGAAAGATGACATCCTAGGCGTGTTGAAAGGGTGACTAAACCGTTCAAGGTGAATGAACTGCCTGAGTTCGTTGGCGGAGCTGATCCCGAGGCCTATTTGGAGTGGGAACGTAAAATAGATCGTATGTTTGATTTCAAGGACTTAGATGATGAGAAGAGGTGCAAGTATGCAATTCTGAAATTGAGCAAGGGAGCATCTTTATTGTGCGAAGGGTTGAAGGCCAAGAGGGTGCGCTCGGGGAAGGACAAGATCGATTCCTGGGAGTCCTTGAAACGAAAACTCTGCAAAAGGGATGTACCAACAACCCATAGATTGGCTACATATCGTAATATTGCTGACTTGATACAAGGAAAACTAAGTGTTAGTGAATATATTGATGAGTTTGAAAATCTTTCTTTAATGGGCGAATTGGAGGAAATAGAAGAGCAAAAAATGTCTCGATTTTTGCGGGGATTGAATTATAACATTGCTCATACTGTTGAGTTGTACCCTTATTCTGATTTTCACACTCTTTGTGGTCTTTGTTTGAAAGTAGAGTCACAAGGGAAGTCTAAATATGGGGGAGGTTCGAGTTCAGATTCGGGTAAGAATAAATCATGGACTAAAACCGAGACAACCTCTAACCTTGACACACCTAGCAGCACCTCGTCCTTGTCCACCACCGTTGGGGGTCCTAGCAAGGCCACAACACCTTTAAATACATGCAGCCCCTAGGACCACGGCCAGAGAAACTAATCTGTCCAATGTTCGTTGTTTCAAATGCCAAGGCTTCGGCCATTATCAAAATGCATGTCCAAATAAATGAATTGTGACCTTGAGGGAAGCCATTGATTGTAGGGAAGAGCTGTTGGCCGAGGAGGAATAGTTGGGTGAACTATTTAAACTAAATGAAGGTGAGGAGGAGGATGAGATAGTAGAGGGTTATGAGGCACCTATTTATGACACAAATCTGATTTTGCGAACCTTACAAGTAAAAACTATACCTACTAATTCGGAGCAGCGAAATCAGTTGTTCCATACCAAGTGTCTAGTGAATGATAGGCGGTGTAGTCTAATTGTCGATGGGGGTAGTTGCACTAACGTAGCCTCTACTGAAATGTTGTCAAAATTGGGTCTTGTGACTACTAAACACCCCCGCCCATATGCATTACATTGGCTAGATGATGGCAGCAGCGTTAAGGTGTCAAAACAGGCCCGTGTTGGCTTGGTGATGGACACTTATGTCGATGGGGTATTGTGTGACGTTATACCCATGGATGCTTGTCATATTCTATTGGGATGACCATGGAAATATGACCGGGATGTGCTGCATAGGGGGAGGAGTAATGAGTACGAGTTGAGAGACAAGGGGAAACGAATTGTGCTTAAACCCATGTCACCACAAGCTGTCTGTGGTTCGAACTTAACATCGAAATCAAAGTCCCATTGTGCTATGTTGATTGGAGAACGGGATGTTGAGCGTGCTATTGATCACGGTGAGCAAGTTTATTTACTTGTTGCTAAAGAAAATTCGAGTGCTAAGGCTGTTTTGCAGGAACCTAGCCCAATTGATGGTTTACTTGAGGAGTTTGGGGATGTATTTCTCGACGAGCTACCGGCTGGTTTACCTCCTATTAGAGGCATTGAACATCAAATCGACCTTGTTCCGGGTGCATCTCTCCCAAACAAGGCTGCTTATCTACGTGATCCCGAAGAAACAAAAGAAAACCAAAAGCAAACTGATGAATTGATTGCTCGGGGATATGTGCGTGAAAGTATTAATCCTTGTGCTGTTTCGGTGTTACTCGTGCCAAAGAAAGATGGGTCATGGCGTATGTGTGTTGACAGCCGTGTCGTGAACAAAATTACTATCAAGTATCGCTTTCCAATTCCGAGACTTGGCGATATGCTTGATGAACTTCATGGCTCGATTATTTTCTCAAAGATCGATTTGAGGAGTGGGTACCATCAGATTCGAATGCGTGAGGGTGATGAATGGAAGACGGCTTTCAAAACAAAGCATGAATTGTATGAGTGGACCGTCATGCCTTTCGGTCTTACAAATGCTCCTAGCACCTTCATGAGACTAATGAATGAGGTACTTAAATCCTTCTTTGGCAGATTTGTAGTAGTTTATCTTGATGATATATTGGTGTATAGCAAGAGTGTTGCTGATCATATTGAACATTTGAGGCAACTGTTCGAAACATTGCGAAGTCAGAAACTTTATGGGAAGCGTGAGAAGTGCTCTTTTCTTGTGGAGAGCRTGGTGTTCTTGGGATATGTAGTGTCCAAAGACGGGGTCTCGGTTGATCACTCAAAGATCGAAGCAATCCGATCATGGCCGGAACCAAAAACAGTTAGCGAGGTACGTTCTTTCCAAGGGCTTGCATCTTTCTATCGACGATTCATTTGTAATTTTAGCACCATAACCAGCCCTATTATGGAGTGTTTGAAGAAGGGATAGTTTGAATGGGGCGTGGCAGCAAGGCAAGCTATTAACATGATTAAGGAACGGTTGTGTACCGCTCCTATCTTGGCATTACCTGATTCTACTCAACCTTTCGAGGTCGAGTGTGATGCTATTGGCGTAGGGATAGGTGCTGTTTTTATCCAAGGGAAAAGACCTATAGCCTACTTCTCGGAGAAATTGGGTGGAGCTCGCTTGAATTATTGTACTTATGACAAGGAGTTTTATGCTATTATTCGGGCTCTCGATCATTGGAGTCACTACCTTCGGCCCAACCATTTTATATTGCATTCCGAGTACGAATCTTTGAAGTATATTAATGGGCAGCAGAAGTTAAGTTCAAGGCACGCAAAATGGGTCGAGTTTTTGCAATCATTTCACTTTTCATCCAAATATAAAGATGGAAAGAGCAATGTTGTAGCCGATGCCTTATCCCGTCGTTATACCTTGATATCCACACTTGATGTTCGTCTTTTGGGGTTCGAAACCTTGAAGGATTACGATGTAGAGGATGAGGATTTTGGGGAGATATTTGGAGAATGCAAATCAGGTGGCGAGGGTGAGTATTTGATCCAAGATGGGTTTCTTTTCAAGGGGAACCAACTTTGTGTACCAAAGGACCCAATTCGTGAGTTACTTGTTAGAGAGGCGCATGGAGGTGGGTTGGCTGGCCACTTTAGGGTTGCTAAAACTTTGGAGGTTTTGAAAGAACACTTCTTATGGACTAGGATGCAAAAGGATGTTCACAACATTGTGGGTAAGTGTGTTACTTGTCAAGTCTCGAAAAGCACTTTCAAGCCGGGTGAATATACTCCATTACCTGACCCAACCAGACCTTAAGACGATGTTTCCATGGATTTTATCGTCGCTTTACCTCGTACTCAACGTTGTAAGGATGCTATTATGGTGGTGGATGATCGTTTTTCGAAGATGGCTCACTTTGTTGCTTGCCAGCTTCAAATGTGGCTGATTTGTACTATCGAGAAATAGTGAGATTGCGCGGTATTCCAAGAACCATTGTTTCAGATCGAGACTCTAAGTTCTTGAGCTACTTTTGGAATATGTTGTGGAGGAAAGTGGGAACAAAGTTGCTGCTTAGTACCTCTCACCATCCCCAAACGGATGGGCAAACCGAAGTCACCAATCGAACCTTGGGAACGTTGTTGCGTGTTCTTGTGAGCAAGACACAAAAAGATTGGGATCTCAAACTTTCTCATGCCTAATTTGGTTACAACAGGTAACCCACTCATGCTATGGGACATTCACCATTTGAAATTGTGTATGGTATTAATCCTTATCTCCCTTTGGATTTAATTTCGTTACCAAAAGAAGAATTGGTCCATAAAGATGTCAAAGCTAAGTTGAAGGCAATGTTGAAGCTACATGAGCAGGTCCGTGACATAATTGAGGCCGTAAATGCAACCTATAAACGCAAGTCAAAGAACAATAAGAAGCCAAGGGTGTTTGAGGTTGGAGACTTGGTTTGGGTGCATATGAGAAAGGAGCGATTTCCAAGCAAGTGAAAGAACAAGCTCATGCCTAGAGCGGAAGGTCCTTACAAGATAGTGGGACGAATCAACAACAATGCTTATAAGGTTGAACTTCCCGGTGATTATGGAGTGCATGCTACATTTAACATTGGGGATCTCTCTTTTTACTTGGATGATGATGGCCTAGCTGAATTGAGGTCAATTCCTTTACAAGGGGGAGGGGATGATACAATTCAAGTCGATGACAATGGTGTTAGCAACGAGTTGATGGTGCGTACGGTAGGCAGCAATGTTGATTACTTGGGCCTGGCTCATGCTCAATTTATATCCATGCTTTCTTGGATAATTGACTGATTGTTCACAAGGGGCTGCTTGTTTGAAGTGCACTAGAAAAGCAAACGGTCCAATATTACAAAATAATTCCAGCAGCTTTATATGTGTTATCATTTTATCTTATGGTTAAATAAGGTCTTCAATAGGCTTAAATGCTAGAGTCCTTTCATTTTATGCTTTAATGGTTGTAATTAGTGAAAGAGTGNTTAAACCATTTCCAGACAGTTCACGAGATTGTTCAAATCACATAAAAACCAAAAACAAACAAATTCGTGTTCTGTTTAGTTGTTGATTCCGCTGCTCCCTAGGAGTTAATACTCTTTGAATTGAACTCGTATCAGTTCTTTTACTTATGTCTTGTAATTATCGTTTGTTTTGTTTTATTTGTGTTTTGTTTAAATCTAACTTAGTTTAATATCGAGTATGAGTTAAAGTACCATTATGTACACCCGCGTTGACTTGGATGGAACCCTATAATTCGTCTGAAGTGATCGAAGTGGTTCCTTTCATTTACATATCCATGTGTTTGTAAGAGGGCAACAATAATTGAATTAATTCGAGTTGCAAATCGATGAAATCGAGTTTCGATCTTTTTCTATTATTCGGTCATATGACATGGTTTTTAGGGCTGTTTTGTACTTATAATTTAATTAATTTGACTAATCGTTGATTATAACTAATTTGCTAATTGAATTAGACATTTGGTTTTGTTTATGACTAAATCGTAACTATTTGTAAATAACATGTTTAGTTAACAATTTACAATCTTAAAAATTTAATTAAGTAGACAAATAGGTCATACATTTGAGTTCATTAGACATATAGGTCATACATTAACCTAATCTGTAATTTAATTTAACTTAACGATTATGTTTAATTAATTAACTCATCTTTTCTTCCACCTTTTCTTGCTAGCATAAGACCGCGTGCTTAACACCGTCTTATTAATATTTGATGACATAAATAAGATAAAAAACATGTCAGAGCTCACCTCCTAGGGCCGCGTGCCTTTCGTCCCATACTCCTCTTTCTAAACTCGTTTTTTTAACTCGATTTTAATGATTTGCAATTCGATACCACATATAATTAATCTAATACTTGTTTGTATATGTTTTCTAATTTGTCTTCACATGTTTATTTGAATGTCTAAATAGAATGTTTAGATTTGCCTTTTTAGATTGTTTTATTTATTTTTACATGTTTTTATTATGAAATAATATTAATATGTTGTAATTACCGCAGCAATTCACATGTTTCAATATGGGTCATCCAATTTCCAGTTTTGGCCGTGTGTTTCGACTACCTTGGGCCGTTTGCCCCTTTCTTTTTGTTGACTTAGAATTTGTCAAATGTTGCTTTCTTTCAAATGATCTGCAATTATGTGATGTTTATTTGATTTAATGTTTTATTTGCTTCAGTAATTATGCATCAAATCATCCTATACAATTAGAATCCGACTCAACCTAGAATAGGATGAGCATGCACCCAATTTGGCCGTGTGGCCGTGTATGGTGTCTCGGCCAGAAGGCCATTTCTTGCTTCTGTTGTTTGCAATTTGATATGTTTAATTGTTTATTAGCTTTATTATGTTTATTGCTATGAACTAACAATTATTGCAGCACCGCTAGAGTAAGAACTCTCTAATCTCCCTTTTGGATGTTTTACTAGAATAGTTTAAATGAACATTCACATGCTAAAATAACTTGACAAGTTAAATGTGCATTAAATCGACATAGAATGACATTCACATGTTAGGGTTTAAAACAACGATTGCATATTCGCATGTGATACATAGCTAAATAGCCATTGCTTTGCTTAGTAGAGACCATTATTGTGACGGGCGGGGTTGGGTGTTAATTAATGAAATTAATCAAACTTCCTAACACGTAATCTAACAAGGATCTATAATCTCTTAAAATTGGTTTCTAAATTCCATTTAAAAATTTAGTGGCGACTCCTTTTCAAAATGCAAAATGTTTTTATGAAATAAAGGCATTCCCGTGGGCGATTTGCCTCATCCACACTTACATTTGTAGGTCATTGCAAAAAGAGTTAGTTTAAATCAGTTAAATACAAATGATTTCTTTTGGCCTCTCTATAAAATTTTACTCCATAATATTTTATTAATATTGAAGTAGAGAGTTTGATAAAAACTTCCTCACATATATGGTATGCACGGGTCAAGTTAAGGTTAAGTAGAGGTTGGATCCACACCTTTTACTCAATTATTTATTTACATTAAAAATATATGATTATTCTTAGTTTTTCGTAATTATTTAGTTTAATATGGAGTATATGACATTTGTAAGACTACACATTAGCTAATGTAATATATTCAATATCACGTTAGTAAACAAAATATTTATCAGTTGTTACACGTACATGACTAGAAATTACATTATCTATATGTTAACTGTAACACCCGCGATTTTTATTTACGGCCTTAAAAATAATTTAATAATTTAATTAAAGCAAAATATATTCAAATCTTATTTTTGGGCGTAATATTTATATTTATAATAACAAAGTCCGTCTCAGTCGTATAGTGGCATTGGGACGTAGATTAGTCAAAACCAACTTATCTTATAATGTTTGGGCCTAGACATAATAATGGACCCATTTATCTCCCCCTCCTCTCATAAATCCTCGTCTAACCCTTCCTTCATCTCCCTCATTCCATTTTTCCAGCAAACCCTCACCTCCATCACCATTAAAACACTTTTTCCTCCTCAAATCTTCAAAACACCATAACTTACTCATTACTTAACCAAATCTAGTAATTCTTTAGCCAAAATCTTCTTTGTTTCGTTGTCCATCTTCTAAGGTAAGAAAGTTTCTATTTTTCTTCCCTCATCCCAAAATTCGAAACCCTAAGTTCATCTAAGGGGGTGAATTCTTCATTTAAACCGTCTTATTTTATGTTTAGGTGAAGGTTTGAAGGTCCCGGAAGGAGGTAGTCGCATTATTGGAGGCTCACTCGAAGATTAGAAAGCTTAAGGTAACCGTGATGGGTTTCTCGACGAAACTTTGGGAATTTCGTTGTTTCTATGGTTTGTTTAGTTGTATTATATGTTAAAGTTGTTTACTTTGGCTAATTAGGAGCATGCTAGGATTAAAGTTGTGATCTTTGATGCTATTTTGTATGAATGGTGCAAGTATATGCAAATCTATGCGTGGGTTGTTGAATTTGTTAGTATGACATATGTTTAAGGAGTTTAAGCCATAATTCATCTTAAAACTATGCAATTCTTGTGTAATTTGTGGTATGGTGGATATTGGTATGCTTTGTATGCTGGAAATTCATTTTTACGTGTTCCGTTTCATGAGCATTGCTGAAATTACCGCTTGAAATGATGTTATGTCGAGTTTTGGGTGAAATCCGTGTAAAGGTGTCCCCAGCCGGTAGAACGGCTGCCGGTCCAGTGGCCGGCTGGAAACATTCTGATTGTTTCTGTATGTTTTTCGTGTGGGGTATGTCACAGCCGGTGTACCGGCGGCCGGTCCAGTGGCCGGCTGGGAACTTTCTGGTTGTTTTGTGAAATTTTTATGTTACAGGTATGTCCAGCCGGTGGATCGGCTGCCGGTCCATCGACCGGCTGGGAAGTTTCTGGTTGGAATTTCTGTTTTTGATGTATGGTTGTAGTCCCAGCTGGTGGACCGGCTGCCGGTCCACTTCCGACTAAGAGTTCTCTATCTGGGTTTTCTGGAAATTCTCTTGTGGTCTTAGGGCTCAGCCGGTTGGCCGGCGGCCGGTCACCTGGACCGGCTGGGAGTCCCTGTTTCGTTATTTCCTTCTGTTTTTTTTTATTATATGATGGATATGGCTTGAGCTTATGATTTGTTTACATTTCAACATAATTATATGAATTGTTTACATTTCATCATAAGCATTGGGTTTGTTTCACATGCATTCATGATATGTCATATGCCATTCATATGTAAGCTATTATATGCTTAGTTGGTTTGAACCGTGTCCGTATGACATTGATATCGACCTACCTCTATGCTTGACTACCACCTTAGATCTTTCGCCACACTTGTGCGGTCCTGGCGAGTGGGGTACTCGATTTGTGTTCTTATAGATGGAGTCTTGGATGCGGAGATGTGCCGCATGTCGAATCAGGAGGAAGTACCTTCCGGGAGTCTGGATCCAGGTCTTAGGCTGGGATGTACCTAAATAGTTATCCTACTAAGGGTTGTGTTACTGTCTAAGGGTGTTAGGGTCTTTGCATGGCGTTGTGTAGTTAGATAGTCTTTCCTCAGATATTGTGTTCTCTGTTTGCCGTGTTCGGACATGCTTTAAATGTAGCCTCTAAGTCGAACACTTGTTTGCTTATATGTTGATCCTATCAGACACTAGTGATGAGATCCAAGCCACTAGTTGCGATATGATCCCCTCTTGTTTGATTAATTACTTGTTTATCTATGTTGACATCATGTTATCACATAATACTCATCATTTATATCTCTCATATGTTAACGCCCTTACTTACGCATGATTAGTTTCTCTTTATTCTTTATGATGATTTATATTGTTGTCTATGTGTATTCTATTGTATCGTGGCTAGGAGGTCCCTGAGTTACTCCCCATTGACTGTGGCGTTCATGTTTACATGAATGACAGGTTCGTGGAAGCTTATTTTGGGTTGGAAGACGTGTGGGCTATCGAGCATAGTACCTTGGGCTTAGATTTTAGTTGCTAGACTTACTCGTCGTATTTTATTGTATTCGTGGGACATCTTTTCCCCAGTCTTGTTATTGTATAACTTAATTATTCTTCTCCAACGTTTATTACGTTTTGGTTTTGTAAACTTATCTACTTTTCGTACATTAGTTCCGCGTATTGTTTATTGTTTGATTCTCGTTTTTAAACATCGAAAATGTTTTTAAAATCCCGTATTTTTCCGCTGCGTATTTCTCCTTTTAAACTACTATATCGTTTGTGTTATATTTTGGTGTCCTAAATAGCGGGGTGTCACAGTTGGTATCAGAGCATGATTGCTCCCGACGCACACACGTGTTTCCCCAACTTAAATAGACAACTTGACCATCGAATAATTGCATGAGAGATTGGTTAGTTTAAGGACCTAAGTTTGTAGTCTTTGTGTATGTGCTATTTCGTAGGATCTAACATGTTTGCTTGTTCTCTTAAGAAGATGGTGCGACCAACCCGAGTGGAGAATGTCATCATAAATGCCCTGACTCAAATCCTTCAGAATCAACGGAATGCCGATGCCCGTGATCAGCCTCGCCCCAACCACCGCGGCAAGAGGCCCTTCGTGTCTTCATCTTCATCATCTTCTAGCAAGAGGAAGTCCAAGCCAAGAAGACGATATTCAAGTAGTCAGGTGCCAAGTGGACAAGCTTCGTCATCAAGCATCGCCCCTGAGGAAGACCCTCGACGTGTTACTTTTGCAAGAGGCCCGGACACCGCATCAAGGATTGCCCCGAGAAGAAGAATGATCTTAATCCTCCTCATGCTCCAGAAGTTAGGCCAGAAGAGACCATCCTTGCTTTGAGCCGAGCTGAAGCTGTTGCTCTTCCCCGTATCAATTCAGGTGTGTCTTCCGTCCTTGGTCAATTCTTCCTTCCTCTTGATGATTACCCTTCTTTAGAACTCTTGCTTTTTTACCTTGGAAGCTACTCTTGCACCCTCTCGACTTATCCTTTTGTTTCTTGCTTCTTCTCCCGTGGCGCTTTGTAGAAGAACCCTTCTTCCTCTTTGTGGGATGTTGGCCTTGTTTAGGTAGTGTTAGCCTTTGAGAAAGTTGTCTGGTTTGACTTTTTACCGTTTGGAAAGGCKTATAGTTAGGAAGACTTGGATAGAATGGTGAGATTTGTGTTTACCCCTTGGGTTTTGGAGTTGAACCTTGTAATAGTATTTAGGATTTGAAAGTTGTTAGGTTGAGCATGGTTACTTTAGGACTAGACATGGACTAGAGGTTCAAGGTTGTGGGATTTAAAGGAAATGCCTTGGGATGTTGGGAACCATATATGGGATGGTGTTGTTGTTGACCTTAGTTAGCCCTTGAGGCCTTTGAGTTGAGAATGATTTATTAGTGGAATTGAGTGCATAGAGATTGAATTGTATGGAAGAGCTTATGTTTGGCTTTAGGGTATATTGGGAACCTAGAGTCTGGTACCTTGGGAGAGAGCTACCTTGTAAGTAACCCCTTATTTTCTAATAGAATAGTTTGACAAACGAACTTTCTCCTTTAAGTATTTCNCCCTTCGTGTCTTCATCTTCATCATCTTCTAGCAAGAGGAAGTCCAAGCCAAGAAGACGATATTCAAGTAGTCAGGTGCCAAGTGGACAAGCTTCGTCATCAAGCATCGCCCCTGAGGAAGACCCTCGACGTGTTACTTTTGCAAGAGGCCCGGACACCGCATCAAGGATTGCCCCGAGAAGAAGAATGATCTTAATCCTCCTCATGCTCCAGAAGTTAGGCCAGAAGAGACCATCCTTGCTTTGAGCCGAGCTGAAGCTGTTGCTCTTCCCCGTATCAATTCAGGTGTGTCTTCCGTCCTTGGTCAATTCTTCCTTCCTCTTGATGATTACCCTTCTTTAGAACTCTTGCTTTTTTACCTTGGAAGCTACTCTTGCACCCTCTCGACTTATCCTTTTGTTTCTTGCTTCTTCTCCCGTGGCGCTTTGTAGAAGAACCCTTCTTCCTCTTTGTGGCATGTTGGCCTTGTTTAGGTAGTGTTAGCCTTTGAGAAAGTTGTCTGGTTTGAC
>VHZZ01021924.1:12806-23934 GCA_009801015.1 Silene noctiflora | reverse complement strand
ATACTACCAAATTGTGAAAATAGCGAGAACTATAATAATTACCGTCAACAGTACAACAAAAACAACAAAAATCGAACAAAATGATAGCAACAGCAACCACAACAAGAAGAAAAACAAATATTATAATGTTTTTAATGAACATACTCTAATGATCTAAATTATACTTCGTTATTTGAAAAATCGAAAAAAAATGATATACCTAATATAGGAGAATTATGGTTAACGCCTTCTTCTTCAATTTCCTCTTCATTTGTTGATGACTGCATCATATGCATGTCATTCATAGATGTCAATTGCATTATATTTGTTGAATCTTCTGTCATTGATGATTGAGAATTACTTTAAAAATTGAATTTGTTTTGTATTTTTTGGAGAAAGATTGAGGAAAAAAGGAAATGCTCCAGAAAGTGGGGAGTATCTAACTGTCATCCTTAGATATTGACGGATTAGTTTACAATTTTTTTTTTAATAGATAAAAAGACTCTTTTACCCTCGGATGTAATACATCCGATGTATAATCCTCGAACTGCAACAATGATACTATGTACTCAAAGCTTCTTATTAGTAATTTGGTATACACTAGTGTTATCTGAGCTAGTTACAAAACAGGCTTGCAATGTCACATTTACAGCTTCATCTATGCCACATCCTCACAACACTGTTGATGGCACGACCAACTGTTCAAATTACTCAACCAAGTTACTAAACCGAAAAACACAGTGGATAATAATTTGGCACTCATACAAGCCTTGTTAAAGGCCAGTTGCACTTTAAAACTGACTCCATGTTTTCATTGCTCACAACAAATTTTCGCAATCATTGATGACTTATCTCAAGCACTATTCAAAATTGATTCGGAATTGCTGGTTTGGTTCTCGACGCTTGCAGGTCTTACCCAGACTTTGATGAGACCATCCCGACAAGCAGTAAGTATAGAGTCTTGGGTAAATATGATCCCTGAGAGAGGTTCGGTGTGGGCACGATGAGTCACCACAGGATTGAGCTTCGGGACGTCTCTCGTGCTGGGAGAAGGCTGCAGTGTTCCCACAGGACATGCGTCCCAATGAGATGATTGGCTCGTAGTACTGTACGTTGGGGATCCACCGCGAGGGGATCCACCAGGAGCTCGACGAAGGGGTACCACGATCTCGCTCATTTCCAAGTCCCATAGGAGAAGTTGTGTGTCCTGTTCCAAAGAAGAGTTGAGTAATCATAACCAGCAAATCTAGTCAAGAGTTTACTTTCAGTAGAGTCGCCGGAGTTTACCATGGATGGACAAAATAATAAATATATGAATGCAGTTACAATTACACAGTTTATCATTTTTGTAAACTCTACTGCAGTGAGTTGTTTCTCAATTCTAGAAGATTTAAGCTTAGTTGAGCTATGCAGGAATATTCTACTACCACAACTCCCAAGTAGATTCTCGAAAGCAGAAGGAGCATTTGTTTATTAAGCGAGTTTTACCAATATATCTAAATTACTTGACTTCATACTTCAAAATTCGAAACTCACCACAACCAAATTATAACCTTGATTTTGAACAAGCTGATCCCAGCAATTAGAAAGAAGCTAGAGCTTATTAAATTCGGGTAGCAAAAGCACACTGCGGCCACTTTGCAACAGTTTTACAGGTAGTCGCAACTGTATTTTTAGACGAATAAGATGCATTTCTAGCACAAGGGTCTGAGATCAAGCCACGATGCCCCCGATGGTTCATAAAAGAATTAATATTGATACCAAAACAATAACAATAAGACCACGATGAAACAAAGACATACATACGTTCATAGTAGCAGCATATAGATAAAGAAGTGTAAAAACACCAAAACCATTACTATCTATTTTGTGACATTGTTGATGTTATTTTGCCAGCTAAAACAGAGAGCCAGACCCATACAAATCTTAGAGTGAGGACTGCCTCATTATCAATTCATGATAGTTTATTGTAGCAAATGAATATATCTATACACCATTTCCATCCCCTTAAGCGCAAGAAATGAAGTAGAGGATCTGAAGAGAAACTAGTGTGTAACCGTGCCAACTTTCAGACTGATCGCTTTTCAGGAAAAAGTAAGACAACGTGGTTGAACATCCATAAACTAGCACGTAGCTAGTCGTAACTAGCATTTGGACTCAAATGAGCCGCTGTGCAATCATACCTAGGTACTTTTTATTTTTGTGTAAAGGGAATCACATGGACAGTTTTGATGTTGAAGGGTGTTAAACCCATTATCAGCTATGCTTTGCGAGCAATCATACAAATGTTGTGGTAAAAAGTTTTGGAAAGAAGATTAAAAAAAGTTCACTACACACCAAATTGAAATACAAATGTGATAAACTGATGTCTAACAAGTATAAATCATTTCACTCACCTGACCAACGGAACCAAAGCGATACACAACATTTTCTCCAGTGTCATCAGAATTAGGAGGTGACCAGTATGGATCAAATGCTACACCACTAACCTGATAAGCATGCAATCGAAATAGGCAAAGTTTTAATATTATAATAAAGACAGTCAAAATCTCAGAACAAATTAGGAAGATGGTAACAATTTGTAACCACAAGTACCACATGATTAACTTGTTAATAAAACAGATATAGAACTTACCCAAGAATTATGCCCCTCTCCCCAGGCTACAACTTTCCGGTCGTCCATACTCCAAACTTGAACCAGATCATCTTCGCCACCAGTCAATATATACTTGCCATCCCCGCTGTTAACCAGTTGCATTATAGTTAACTAATTGTTTTTAAAGACTCAAAAATTGGCTAGCATGTCTGTATTTGGTGAATGGAGTATTTTTTTCCTCTCCTCATTTCATAATATAACAATATAAGGCATTCTCACATTTCCAAATACTCGTATCTCTCTTCAATATTTCTCAAAATAAATGAGTAGGCATTGTAAATGAATACTCTAGAGAGCATTTTTCATCACAATTCTAAAAACATAGGTTGGATAATTTTTCTCAAAGTAGTTGTTTACTTATCTCGTAAGACTAAAGGTCAAACTTCCAAGAACAACTGAAACTACATATATATTGAAATAGAGGGACTATTATCGTTGCACTATGACAGTTTGTCCTTAAGACATCCCAATAGTCTTTCCCATCTTTTCAGCGCCAAGAGCAAAGGGCCAATGCAGAACTGGAAATGTAATTCATTTTTCTTTAAAATCAAAGGGGGTGAAAGTGAGCCCTCGCGAACTACACTTCTCACAAAAAATGGTTCTATGTAAGCAAAAGAAGTGCAACAGCAAAACTGAAGTATCAGAGTGCTTCAAGGATAGCTAGAAAAGAGCTAACTGACTACCTCCACGCACAACAGAGCAATGCCCCATAATAACTTTTTCCACCACATATAAGTTGTTCTCTCTTGTAGTCGTAAACTCGCAGGTATCCTGTAGAGACATAAATCAAATTGACTAAGCAATGAAATGAATAGATGACAGTAGTCATAAAACAGCAAACTTCCACTAAATTTTATTCAACAAGAAGATATATAAGAAAATACCATCTCTTCCAACAGTTGCCATGCTCACACCATCATTCGAAAATGCAATGCAATTGATTGACCCTTGACATATGTGCCATCTAGCTGTCGGATTACTCTGGTCATGAATTTGAGATGTATGAGACAGACAAAGGAAAAAAATACTACACAAACTCCTTCCATCCCGTTTATATTGCCATCATTTAACTTCGGAAGTAAAACGATGTCAACTTTGAACATGAGTTACTTTGATAGTCTACTTAGCCACCGCGTCGTATATCGGACAAGACTCATGGTAGACACGACACAATACAGGTGTCCGACACACCAAAATTAGACACGATACTGACACCCAACAATCCTCAGAATAAATTTCAATGTTGTCAAATAAAAGCAAGCAAAAGAAAGAGAAAAAAAAAACGGTGTAATAGAAAGCGAGACATGGGGGAGGCAAGCTCCCAGTTGAACAAAGCGAAACCTAAATTTCCCTCTTGTTTCCTTTGGTGCACAGAGCATCACTAGTTCAAATATTTTACGCAATGTGTCGTGTCCTAGTCTAATAACTGGTCGAGACACTTCTTTGACTGTATTCACATGTTGCTTAATTTTAAAACAGAGAGTTTGAGTGTTGACACTCGACACCGTGTCACACCTGACACTTGGTGGGCGAGTCTAAGTAACGCAGCTTTAGAAGATAGTTTCGCACAATGTACAATAGATGCAACTTTCTAAAAATAATAATATGAAATATCTCTTCTGATAAATTGAAGATGCCAAATTCACATTGTATCTCTGCATATTTTGAGAAATTAATGGTCAAAGTTGGTATCAATTGACTACCAAAGTCAAGTGGCAACAATAAATTGGGATGGAGGTTGTAGTAAATAGTAATATTTAGGATCATCAACAAGAGAACTTTACAAACGAACAAATATATCACATTACAGGCTACCAAATACAAGAAACAAGTAACTTCATGTGACAATCCATAATTGAAGAAGTTGTTAAAAATTTTAAGAGTTGATTAAGTTTGTTATATGCAGTATCCGTCTCGATGTTATGGCTTCTTGCGTGGTCATATTCTATACACGGGTGGTGTATGCAAATAAATGGCTAGCAAGTAGCAACCATAACATGGAAAAAAAATAAAAAGAGAAAAACACCTTCCTAAGTAATGTTCGTACAATACCAAGATTCTTGGTTAGTTTACTGTCCCAAAACTTACGAGATGACTTACTCTTATTTACCCAAACATGGGGATATCAATCATGGTTACCGGATTCGCTCAAGTACACTAGAAATCGCAAATCATTATTTATCATGTCGCTTACTGAAAAGACATATATCACACATTATATAAGAGTGAATAGTGAACCGGTAAGGGCGTATTCACAGCGCATCGGGTAACCATATTATCAATCCGATTTCATTCTCCAAACTCAAGGATTTTGGACTCTGGTAGAAATTAATAATACACTGGGGCTCAATGAAAATGAAATGTTTGGGGAGTTTATCTAAAAGTGAAAGTTGAGGTATGAAGAAGAAAAGGGAGGAAAAAAAAGAGAAAAAGGAAACACTGACAGCAGCAGAAATAAAGAAAACGTGCTAGATTTTGAGGACAAGGGTTGAACTAGTGGCTCATTGGCTCCCCACCTACCCCTCCCACCTTAGATAGAGAAGGCATGAGTATTAATTCCATAGCACCTAGAGGAGGGAATCGGTTATCATCTCCTTCCCTAGTAGAACTTCAGACCATGGTGTTAAATATTGGTCATACCACCAAAACACGACCAAGTTATCAAAGTTCAAAAATTACTCCGGCCACATTTTGAGGCAATATTGACTGTGCATATATAAAGCAATGACCGAGATCAAGCACCGACAACCATTTAAGAGATCGATTCTCAGACGGAAACCGCTAAGAATAAAAATAAACAAAAAGAGATGTAATCGCTAGAATACTCCATGGTCTATTGTACACTTCCTGAGATGTAAAAACTCCATTCAATTAAAACAGATGAAGTTTACAAGATGATAAGACTCTTCCAGATTTACCTCCCTCTTTCCATCTCCAATTTAAACTCAAAATGTGACCGAAAAAGCACAGCACCACCTCCAGTATTATTGTCACACATGACTTTTTTGACAGAAAGCTACTTTTGGTAGTGTTTGATGAACTTTGGAAAATAAAATAGGTAGTGTTCGACGAAAAATAAAAACTTTAGTTAGTTCTTCGCAAAATGAGTAAATTCAAGTAGTGTTTGACAAAGAAACCTCTAAAAAGAACGAATTCTATATTCAGATAAGCGCAATCATCACACTATATAATACTCCTGTGTCTCCCTCCCATTTTCTAGAAAAACACCATTTCCCAAATTTTGGTCATTCACTGGTTTGTACCGTTTCACCGTCATCAACTAAAAGGAGTATTCCTGGAACTCCATCTTCGCCGGTGCCGCCAACTATCTTCAGACGCGTCAGAGTATACTCGCTGCCACAAGTGACCACAACGCCTGCCACGTTTACGGCGATGTTGTTGGGAATGATCGAGGGTGCCGAGAACATCAGTAATTGATTCATATCCCCGCCACCGCAGATTACTTATGAGGAATTGAGGATCCGGCTATGATAGGGGCGTCAAGTGGTGGCTGGGGTATATGAGGTGTGTCAGTTAGCTGTGGTTCATGTTGAGACTACGGCTACAGAGGCGGCCGAAAGGATATGGCTGTGGGTGGGGCTGGTGGAGGTTGAAGGCAGGAGAAGTAAAGGAGGTGCGGCAGGTGAGGGGTGCTTCACTTGTAAGGGAAAAACAGTCAAGACACGTCAACAACTTGCTTTCCTAAATATTCGTGCCATAAAATAAGTTAACCGCAGAGAATGGGTGTGAGTACCTTATTTGTCCGAGTATGGGATACACAAAACTGAGATTGATCCTTTGCAGGAGGGAATGTAGAGTCAGCAACGCCGTCTTTGCTCTGGAGTGCATATCATATAATAAAAGAGAAAGTAGATCAGTTCAACAACCAATTGCTAAATGTACATACAGTGATAATTAAAGGGCAGCATTTCTAGTAAGAAAGTGGCCAATACCTTCTCATATACATACATATTTCCATCAGCATGAGCAACGACAAAGGTGCCATCACCCTTTGGCACCCATGCAAGACTGGTACAACGACTGCGAAGCAAGCAATAAGTTTTAAGAGTATCATAAGCCACTACCACCGGCACCTCTAAAGTCCAAGTAAAATAACGACGAGCTTATATTTGACATAAAGGTTTAGATGTTAAAGTCACTGAAATCCCTAACATTTGATCACTCTTCATGCATAATTCAAAACACCATAGGATTGTAAAATAAATAGCTATAAAACCAATTGCAATGAAATAAATATTCTAACTACAATAAAAAAAATATTGGAAACTGCAGCATATAAGGCATACCATACTAGTACATTATGTTTTCCTACAAAAGGGTAAAACCGTAAAACGCCTCTAAATCCCTTTTACTATTATCTTTTACTAAATGGTACTCTTCAACCGAAACTAAACTATTAAAACAATATCACTTTGGTGTCTCAAAGGCTTTTGCTTATGTTGAGTTAAATATGGCATCGGATATACGCAAGCCTTTGTCAAAAACACAATGAACTTAAATTTAGATGAACCAGCGTGAAAATTGTCAAAAATTGCACCGAGGCTTCCTACGGCAACCACTTTCCTTTTCGAAATATTCAATTCATGACGGCATATGCTACGAATTACAGGGATAATAATAGGAAAGACAAAGGAGGTATGAATTATAAAGGTTAACAGACAGCTTTGAATCCCTCCTTAAAAGATAAAGGAGCTTTAGCATGGCTATTCAGTTCAATGAATAGTCTTTTTTTTTATTTCCTTTATTTTTATTTTTTGTTTTTGAAATGTTTGGGTTTCATACTGAGTAGCTTGACTATGCCAACTTTCAATTGGAAGCTTGAACAAGCATCTGTACTAAATGGTTACTCAAATGAGGAAACGATTTTCTAAAGGGGTCCAAACTATATTAAAAAGTTAATAAAGGAACTGAATGTAAAAATTCCTTTACCAACTCAATAGGAAAACAAAGATAAATAATTAGGCTCATCAATTTCTATGTTGATAAGCATGGATGAAAGTGCGCTGTCAGATATTAGATGCAACAAGATTTTGTTCAAATACATAGATGACAGACTATACCTCGAAGATCATTCTTTTAATGTTTGAACAAGTCGAAAATCACTCTAAAACCACACACCACAAGGTATAATCAGATAAATATAAATAATACCTGTTGTTTACGATACCATCTTTATTGTAATGGTGCAAGCCAATAAGCTTTTTGCCCATATCTTGTAGCTGCTGCCTCAGCGACACCGAGTATACTGCAGAATAAAAGCGACCCAAGAATGATATATTGCTTTCATAAAGTTGCAACAAACAGATGCAAAGAAAAGTAACTACCATCCCCTGAATTCAATCCAATAAGTAAATCATGGCCATCTTTGGCATCCGGATCAAATGCATGGCAAATAGGGTTTGAGTTGCTAAAAAGTATTGATTTAATGGGATCCTGTAGGCAGAAGAGGACAAGTAAGCAAAATTACAACCTAAACCACGACTCAATTAAGATACATGCAGAAAGCATAGAATACCTTATCCTGAGAATTCAAATCACTTATGAAAAGTGTATCCCCGACATTGAATACCAAATACGTTCCTTTGCCATCAAAATTAAGATTACCATTTGTATTACTTGTACTTGAAGCACTAAGAGATCCATTTCTAGCAGTACCACTGGCATATTTACTACTTCCATTTCCTCCAACAAAGCTAAGTGTCCTACCATTGCTGGTACCTAATATTCTGGCAGCGGCTGATCTCACCCCACTGGCAACACCTGCACCTGAAGTTGATGTTTGTGTGCTTTGAGTAGGCTTGTCTTTAAGATGAGCAAAGGTCACCTGACAGAAAACATTTCAGATATTCTCCCTGCCGTATTCTGAAAGGGATGGGGAATATTGTTCTCAAAGTTCTGAATGCAATTTTTCCAGGAACCCAAGCACTGGCAGAGTCAAGCGGGGGAACATTTCTCCTCCAAAAGCAAAAGAAAACAAAGAACTACGTTTCAAGCATAAACTACACTGTCACGACTCTAATAATGCATCATTTGGTTAGTGTTGTCGAAATAAAATACTTGGTGACCTAAAGTAACAAACACTTAATCCCTAGCTCTGTTGATGGATAGATAAGTGGCATCTATCACAGATAAAGTTTCACCAAGAGGCCTGTAAAATCTCACAAAGTCGGAGAAAAAAATATAGAAATCTATGACATGACCCTCAAAAGGCTCGAATCAAAGTAAAAATTCTAAGACCACTAATACATGTTTCACACCTATTTTGCGTATCCCGCTAAACATAAGGAGTACAAAAATTGATTATTCATCAAAATCCTGTTCAGTTGTTTTAATCAGGGCAACAGAGCTGACCAACAACCTCCAAGATCTAATTCAAGCCTTGACCCATTACACTGCTGCCGTCATTTCATATTTTCCCCCCTCCCCCCAACATGCCAGATTCTCATCGCATTTTCAGTCAAGGGTCATCCTCTATATATTAGCCAATGGTCACTCCACTAATGTACACCTATTAGCATTACGTACCAAATGTGCAACTAACAACAGAACCAAAATCCGCAGTTCCAACTTAGTAACTAAACTACTCGGCCAAATGTACAATTCAAGAGCTAACGGCCCCAAAAATTCAAATTTTACAACATAACTGTCAAACAAAAAGCTCGTTTTTTCCTCCTACAGTATCATATGCTAGTGGTGGATCTAAGGGGAGGCTAGGAAGGACATTCGGCCATTCGCCTACTGAACAACAGCCAATTTAATACTTTCAGTTAAAATCCTGGCTCACAGAAAGCTTCCCACATAAACACAAGTAATTTTCATCAGTAATCCCCTACCCCCTAACCCCACAGAAACCTTCCGTCCTAAAACCATAAATCCTGGCTCCGCTGCATATCAAATAAATACAAGCGAGTATAACAAGTAAAATTTCCGAAATCGAAATGCAAAAAAAGCGTAATTTTGAAAAAGGCAGAAAGAGATTGAGACCTGAGAAACAGTTTTGCCATGAGAGAAATGAAGAAGACCAGAAGGATGAGTTTTTTCATAGTGAAGCTTATAACGACCTTCTGGGGTTTTAAAGTACGTTTTCAAAGAACTTGAAGATTGATTATTTGATGTCGCTGTTGTTGATGTTGTTGTTGCATTTGACGACGACGACGACGACGACATCATTCCATTGTTGACGGTGTTCATCATCTTCAATCAAGGTTACGATCATCTCATTTCAATACCCAATTTTTAATTAGGGTTTTAATCTTGCAATTTCAGAAAGGATGAGAAGGGTTCTAATTCTGAAAATAATTATTTATTAATCCAATGTAAAAGGGTGGGAATTTAGTGGGGGGTTGAGGAAATTGAAGAAGGATGATTGATGAAGCTTGTATTGAACTGGTGATTTATTCAGAGTTGTGAGTTGACGATTTTTATTGGGATTCACTTCTTAATATAACCCGGATGCCAAGCTCACTTGAGTAGGACATTACTCCATATAAGGTTCACTTGTGATTCCAATTTCCAAATTGATTCGGATTCTAATGTTTGAATGTATATCCTTAACCTCAATTCATCTAATTCGACTTAAATTCGACAACAACGTTTTTGGAGTGTCATGATTTTTAATAAGCGAATGAATAAACCATGGAATCATTTTAATATTATAACATTTTTTGGGTGCACTGGAGCCTGGAGGGATGAACCGCACTTAAAAACGACTAATTAACAACCATGTGAGGGAACGCAACCTTGAGAATGTCAACCTATAAGATGACATGAAGATCAGCTGGCAAATTGTCCAAGGTAACCGTGGTCGGGGATGAGGTATTACCTTGATTCTCTGTAAATGTCATCAATTTTAACGGACCAATTATCCTCTTGGTAAGGGCTTTACATCGCCGAACTAATAGTCAAAAACTATTGCTTATCAGTTGATTCTCTCGTAGAAGACTCACACAAGTTGCATTATCCATGTGAATTAATAGTTTTCTGATACAAAGTGATCTAGCCTTTTCGAGACTTGTAACCAATAAATTCGGCCCTCATCGACGAACACACTTCACATGAGAAGAAAAAAGCGGTGATAAAATTACCTTAGTCCTCTCTAAGAATATCATCACATCTCGTTGGACCCGAAGTACCGCTTGAACGCTTCATGCTAAGTAATGTCCAAGCATTGTATGGTATAAATAGGGAGAATTTATCAATAGACTATCTTCAATGCCTCAAATTGGTGGTGTAGAAAGGATAGGTTGGATATAATTCTTTTCAGCCTTCCTGAAGACGATATTATTTCTCTATCTTCATGTTCACCAACAAGTCATGGCAAATTTCATAGACCAATTAGCGAAAGCTTGAGTATAGATATTACTAACTGAAGAGTTAGGAACGATAAACACCTAAGAGGGGGAGGGGGTGAATTAGGTGTACCCTTTTTAATTTTCTCAATTACTTGGTTAGAGGTTAACACAAGTAATGTTG
>VHZZ01021913.1:22971-34978 GCA_009801015.1 Silene noctiflora | reverse complement strand
TGGATGACCGGAAAAGGTATTAGGGGCCGGGTTGAAAAAATTGTGACACGTGACATGTTGCATTTAGCACATACGTATGTGCTAAACAACGAAGAAGAGGTGAAACCTTATATTCACCAACGCAAAGATGAGCTCAAATACGATCACCCAAACAAGAGCGAGATGTAGATTGCAAACGAGCATAAGAAGACGTTTGGAGAGTGCTTTTTAGACCACCACCACCACAAAACACCTCCTACGGCCACCACGACGCCACACACGAGGTAGACTCAACCACAAGAAACTATTCCACACCTACCCAGGCCGAGTCAGGTCCGATTGATGGTTCGAATTAGGGTTCGATTCCCTGTTCCTACCCACAATAACCATCTGACCCACCACCTTTACACCCAATTAACCACCAAGACTCAGTCGTCAATGGTCAGAGAAGGGTCAGTCGAGGTCAGGGTGTTTCATAGCTAGCCTAAGGTCAGAGTCACGAAGTCAAGGTTGTCTAGATTACAAGTTATATTCATTATAAGGCCAATACATAAAATTGTGAGACGGTCGTATAAACTTACCTCGTATAAGAATATCAATTAGAACGGTTTCTAGGTCTGAAACTGTCTTCCCCTCTTCTATTTATTCCATATTTGTGAGGTACTAGGTTAGACTTCCTTCCTTTTATAGGCTCGGTTAGGATATATTATTATTTTATTATTAAACCCGCCTCAGCTTATTGTATCATATTATCAAATCCCGACTCATAAGACTACCACACCTAGCAAACACACCGCCCAAGGCCCACATGCCATTAAGTCCAATTCCTATCTTACTTATTTATTTTATTATTTAATTATCGTCTGAATTGTAATTATTGATTATTACTGTTTTTATTATTTATTATTATTTAAAATTAATTATTTATGAAACTTAAACTGTTCATATAATTTATATTAAAATACGGGGAATTACACTTTGCTTGAAACTCGTGATATGGCTTCGTAATGCGTTAGTTTTCTGAGGTGGAAATTACCTCTTATAGAACGCAAGGGCCAATGAATTCAAATCTGTAATACCTTGGGATTCTATATCACGGAGCCACTCAGCCGCGCCATCCCGTAGAGAGAATGGAAAAAGGACATGTTTCACTTGATCCTGAGTCACCCCCTTCATAAGAGGAATGGAACAACAATAAGTAACGAACTTCCACATGTGCTTGGCAGGGTCCTCAGTAGATCCACCACCAAACATATTCCGTTCCACCAAGTTGATGTAGGAAGGACGGATCTTGAAGGTACCATTGTCAGTGGTGGGAAGTTTAAACCCCTTAGGAATAGAGTCAAAGGTAGGTTCGGAATGGCTTGCAAGGGTTTGTGGAGGGTCGTCAGCCATGATTTCAGCAGTAACCGAGATGAGAGTGTCCTCTTCGTAAGACTGTGTCTCGGTAATATAATCAGTGTAAACTGAGTCAAGCGTACTCAAGTTTTCTGCTTGACGTATTTCCTTGAAGAAATTTCGCCTAGCTCGCAGAGTCTTTTATGGTTCAGGGTCGTATGGAACGAGCTCGGACCTGTGAGACCTGGGCATAAACAAACACTAAAGGAAAGGATAAGAACAGTCTCAAGGAACTAAAGTCCTCTGAGACAAAAGACAAACAAAATGCAAACAAATAGAAAAAAAACCGTCTCCCCGGCAACGGCGCCAAAATTTGATAGGCTAATCGTATACCTATCAAAGATAAACCAACAGACCTAAACTAATATAGCTAGGGAAGTCGGGATCGTATCCACAGGGAGACAAGGATGCTCTAAAGGTCAACTTAAGATTTGTCTGAGTAACTGATCTTGGGGGTTTGATTTGTTTGTTTAACTAAACTAAGAACACGGAGTTAAAAAGAAGACAAATAAACAAAGGCAAGCAAATAATTGAAAGGTCTAAAAGCAATAAATGAAAAACAAATAGAAATAAAGAGGATTTGTAAACAATATAAGAAGGAAGCTAGGGTAGTCGGTTCACCACGGTCAATAACATTCAAAAGTAAAAGTCAACGATCGGTAACAAAAATAGTCAGAAGGGTATTGAACAGATCCTTTCGGTCTATTATTCCCCTAGAAAACCAATACAACTTTCGCCCTATTTGGGTATTTCTATTGTTCACATCTAGTTCTCACCTTATACCAATCTTGCGATCTAGGTCAAGGCTTAACAGATTAACTAACTGATCACGTGCACACAATCAATTAATTACGATAAAATATGCAATTAACAATTCTAACACAAAACGAAACAGATCTAAAACCAAACAACATTACATTACTAAACCGTGGCTCCCATAAACCCTAGCATAAAAGAATTAGCTACGCATATTAAAATCAACTAAATAAACAATGAATAAGATAATTGAATTAAACATGACTAAATTAATGAGAAAAACGAATAATCAAATGCAATCGAGGAGTGAAAAGAAAGGAACAACGATGAAAAGAGAGGAAAAGCAAATAAAGAGAAAAGCGAAGATTAATTGTTTACCGAATTGAAGTTAAATGATTACAAATTCTAGATCTAGAAATATAAGTGCAAAAGTAATGTAAAGAGGTTTTTAGCAAAATAACATGATTCTCTCTAACTGATTGTCTTTGCTCTTAAATAATAAGAGAGAACGAAATAGGCCTCAACTAATTAGGCCGAACGAAACAAATCTTTCAACGCAATAAGTTAGTCGATCGACAAACAGTACCGGTCGATCGACTAACTCAACTAGCAAGCAGGTCGATCGACAAACAGTGTTGGTTGATCGGCTAAAGTAGCAGGTCAGCAGTACTTCATTCTTGTCCACACGCATCCCGAGGCAACGACTTCTGAGCTCAGCTCCCACCAAGGACAAGTGCCCACTCTTATAATCGGGCTTTGGCTCGTTTTCACACCCTTTAATCGGCACCTTCATTAAATACAAGACAACCCAAAGTAGTCCGAAAAGAGGGGAAATAGTAGCTAGTTGCTACTAAGTAGGAGCAGAAATGCGTGCCAAAACGCTACGGAAAGTGTATAAAATATGCACGCATCAGTCACTTTTGTGATTTGGTTTTGTATTTAGAGTTTGGAGATTTGTAACCTTTTAATAAATAAATCTTTAATTATAAGAGTAACAACGCAATAAAACCAGAATATCACCTGAGTAACATGTGGTAAAAAAAAAAGTAACATAATGAGAAAATTAGAAAACCGTGAGAACATAAGAGTAACACTAAAATAAACAGTGGTAATAAAAGAAAAAATTATAAGAGTAATATTGAAGTAACACGTCTAACAAAAAGCAGACAAAAAAAAAAGAATACACTAAAATAACAAGTAATAACCCAAAAAAAAAAAAAATGGAATAACAGGTGGTAACACAAAAAATAAAATCAAATAAATGTAACATAATGAGAAAATTAGAGAAAAATGAGAACATAAGAATAACACTGTAATAACATGTGAACACAAACTCACCATAAGAAACCAAGCTCACAAGATCCAAACTCACACCATAGTCGGGTTTATCGAGCTTGGCTTCGAATGATGAAAGGTGGTTATTAATTGTGGACGTGGGTTGTCGACGTATTTGTTGGAAAACAATCCAAAAATGTAGAATCGTTGTAAGCGTGTTGTTAATTTGATGCTCTTTTGAGTAAATATTGGTTGAGCTGCTGCTTGTTTCCTTTTCCAATAATAGTAAATAACACTACAATAATAGTCGAATAATAATACAATAATAGTAGAATAACACTAAAGTAAGAACACAGTAACACCAAAATAAAATCATAATAACACTGGCGTAACAATACAATAATGCCACAATAACACGAGAATAATACCGGAGAAACAACACAATAACACCGGAGTAACAACACAATAACACCAGAATAACACCGGAGTAGCAACATAATAACAGTAGAATAACACCTAGGCAACACATGGTAAAAAAAAAGTAACATAAAGAGAAAATTAAAAAAAGTGAGAATATAAGTGCAACACTGGGATTACAAGTGCGAACATAAAAAAAGTGCAAGAGTAACACTGCAAAAACACGTGTAACAAAAAAAACAAAAAAATTAACACAGGAATAAAAGGTAGTATCCCAAAGAAAAAAAACCTAGAATAACAGGTGGTAAAACAAAAAAATAAAATAAAATAAAAAGGTAACATAATGAGAAAGTTAGGGAAAAGTAAAAAAAAAAAAGAGAAAAAGATTTATATATAATCCCAATATTGGATATTGACCATAGATCTCTAATATAGTCTAATGGCTGAGATTTGTGAGCACAAACTCACCATAAGAAACCAAACTCACAAGATCTCATCTATCTCTGTCTCTGTCTCTGTCTCTCTCTCTCTCTCTCTCTCTCTCTCTATATATATATATATATATATACAACTAACAAACTACGTGACAAGTAATCTAATACAACTCCTAACATGACATAGTACCAAACCGCAATAGCAAAAAACTGAGCCAGATTGTCAGTAACATAAGAGTAGGGAATAAGGAGATTAGAACGATCATACCACATTGTCAGTAACACACTTTATTTTATAATAATATTTTATTCGGAAGCTCCTTAATAATTAATTATTTTGGTGTTTAATAATATATTTTGAATATATATATATATATATATATATATATATATATATATATATATATATATATCGCTTTCGTTCTCTATTTTATTATTTCTCGTTTTGGCCTATTTTTGATTGGGTTAAAATGTCCGTGCACTATATTACTATTTTAATTTAATAACTACTTTTCTTATATAAGTTCCCCAAGCATTTTAATATGGTCAAATCCAATTTGTAATCAGATAATCCATTGTATGAGCTAATGAACACAAAGCCCATTAGTTAATCCCTTTATAAATAGAATTTAACCTAGCTAGCAACTAGGTCAATTTATTTGTTTACTGCCAGAGTTTTGCCGCACGCCTCCTTTCTCTTTCCTCTCTTTTCTGCTTTCAACTCCATTGTTATGTATCTTGCCTTCCTCTAACTCATACATAAATTATATTTCCACAATCCTTACTCTTACCTCTACAATATATTATTCTCCAAATATTTTTATGAGAATTATTTGTACGAGCCTTTAGACCTACCTTTAGTGTCTCTTGTTTGTGGGTAAAGAAGACGATGTCTTCCTCTAGGCGTTTTTACGGAGGATTTGCGTATTTAGCGACATAGGTTTGAATTTTTGCATTTTTTAAAGTTGATTTCCGGGGATGTTCACACGTGTTGGAGACAAGTCTTGTTGATCGTGTCTTTCATGGAGGTTTTCTTTAATTAGCATCATTTATTGCCAAAAAGGTAACTAGGTGTTTCTCTTTTAATTGTGTTTATGCCAATTGATGTAAGTTACTTGATTTAATGATTGATTTGTATAATTTGTAATTGTTAGATAATTTATTATCATGATTTTTTATGTTTGATATGTCTGTATATATTTTAATATTTTAATTATATGTCGTATGTTGTTTATATGTTTATTATGGGTGTCAGGAGCGCAATTAGGGTTTACGAATGAAACCCTAGTGGCAGCATGATAGGCGGCCAAGAGTGGGATTCAAAGTTATAGCTAAAGCTAGTACAACCTTGATGATGATTCGAGTGTAATGGCTGAAGTTAATACAACTTTTGGTTGTTACTCGAGTTATTGCTGAAGCAGGTATAACCTTGGGAATATAAATCAAGGTTATAGCTTAGCCTACTATGACATTGGATACGAGTTAAGGTTATAGCTGGACTAACGTATCCTTGCGATTATGGCTCAAGGATAGGGTTGGATAAAGTATAACTTTGATTATCGTGTCAAGGTTATAGTTGAGGTTAGTATAACCTCAAAGGTGTTTGTTGGAGTTATAGTCGAGGCTACTATTATCTCATACCACGAGTTTATGTTATGGTTATCGTAATACCCCGTATTTTTATAGCTTGTAATAATAAAATATTAATATTATCATAAGCTAGATATAATTTAAATACATATACGATATTTATTATTCGTAAATATCTCTGAATATATATATATATATACACGATATTTAATAATTATGATACATGGACGATAATTAAGATAACAATATTTAACATATATATATTAAGCTTTACGTAACGAGTTCGTTAAATAATAAGATAATGAGACAATGTTGGGAATGGGGGTATGCACCATGTAAACACTAGGTAGACCGAGTATTTTACGAGGTCAATCACAAGTTTTTACGAGGTTTGAATGTGGTCATTTACGAGGCATAAGAATAACGATTCATTGAACCATTTGAAAGCATTTTGAATGCTTCTTAAACCTACCTACCACACGAGTTTATCATTCATTCATACGCCATAATTCTGAAAATTATAAGGGAAGTGATAGAGGGAGAAAGCTAGGACTTTGAGACGGGAATCGTTCAAGGTACGATTTATATTATCGCTTTATCATTTCATTTTAATTTCACGCGCAATGGGCCTCCTCACACAAAACCATGGGCCCTTTCCGTTCTGACTCGGGAACCCAATGAGAGCAATTGAGGAGTGGGGTAGTCTATGTATTGACCTGATATAGCAATGTACTAACTTTTCTGCAGGGAAGGAGCAAGGTAAGTAAATTAGATGTGGAAAGATGTGATCATATGGTTGGTGTTTTTGAGATAATGATGTATGCTGAAAATGTTCATATGATTACCTGATTATGTGTGCTGTACAATCATGTCTAGAGATATGCTGTTATGTGATCCCTGAACCCTTATGTAGTATGATGAAGTTGGATAATAGGTAGAGTAAGATATAATCATAAACTAGGGAGTAGTATAACCGTGGTAGGTTGGGGAGGCCAAATCAGTCAACCATACCGTGTCTTCTGTTGCAGGAATTAAGATATTTAAGCTATCCTAGCCTATGATAAAATATTTATAATCCTGTTCAAACTCTTGTAGAATCATGCCTCCAAGGAGAGACCCATCTGCTTCCAGCATCACCCAAGCGGAGTTAGACAGACTCCTGGCTACCAATGTGGCCTTGATGTCCATGGTCCAAGGTAAAGGGGTGATGGACTCGTCAAATATGAGCTCAACAATCTCGAGACATAACCCAACCAAGTTCGATGGAGAATGAGAGTTACATATTTTGGGGGAATGGTGCCAGGAATTCGACAATATTTTCGAGTTGCTAGCTTGTCTAGAGGAGCTACAGGTTGATCAACCTGCCTTTTATTTAAAGGGAAAGGCTGGGCGGTGGTGGAAACGTAACAAAGGGGAAATTAGGGCAGCGGCTGCAGAGAACGGGTGTGAATTTGTGAGTTGGAGTGATTTCAAAAGGATTCTAACATCGACATTCCAACCCGAGCATGTTAAAAGCAAGATGAGGGGCAAATTTGATACCTTCAAGGTGACCGAGGATATGACTGTAGAAACTTACTATAACAAGTTTATGCAGTTAGCCTTGTACGTTGCTGATCTTGGGTTCACAGAGGAGAATCTGGCTATGAGGTTCGAGAAAGGGTGGACTATAAATATCAAAAAGAGGTTGATGGCAGCTGAGCCCACAACTTTAGAGGATGTATACACGAGGGCTTGTCAGGCTAAGAGAATTGTCGATATGTTGAAAGAGAAGAAGAAGTAAAGGAATGATAAGAGAAAGGCGGAGACCAATAGTGAGGGCACTGGAAACAAAAAACAGAATTCGAACCGCTACAATTCCTATTTTCCTAACAGTGCACCAGTCGGGAGTACCAGTCGAGGTGGCGGTAACCGTGATACGGCTAGGGAGTAAGGTGGAGGGACTAATTGTTTCAGGTGTGGAAGGTCGAGGCACAAGAAGGCGAATTGCAGGGTGAATTTGGGGAATCAAGAAAGGAGCAACTTCCGGGGAAACGAGAGTGGAGGTTACCGAACGCCTGCTCCAAGTTATGGAGGGAGTTCAAGAACGAGGGAAAATATCAATCAAGGGAGCTACAACAGTTACCCGAACCAGAACCGATTCCAGGGAAACCAGAATCAGGGCCAAAGCTATGGGAATTTCCAGAAGACACTTAATGAGGCCAGTCAGCAGAGTGGTGCAGCCACAACCAGTCAGAGTGGAGAGAAGAGCACCGGAAGGTTGTTCACAATGGGCAAGGAAGAAGCTGAGAAGGATGCTCATGTGGTCACAGGTACATTTCCTTTACACTCTAAACCTACATTTGTTTTGTTTTACTCCGGGGCATCGCATTCCTTTTTTTCCACCGATCATGCAAAAACCTTAGGTTTAGAAGTGTTTGACCCAATTGATGATTTTGTGACCATACCGTCTGGATAATCCATACGTTGTGGTAGAGTCTATAAATATGTGGTTATCAAGGTGGGTGAGGTGAACTTTGAGGTAGACCTTATCGAGTTTCCACAAGGGAGATTTTGCATATTTTTTAATTGTTGATTATTTAATTGTTTGATTAGCTAAGTAGAAGGCTATGACAACTGCATACTCATACATTTTGCATATTTGTTAATTGTTGATTATTTATCCTACTTAACCGTGACGTTGACCGTGTATTCGTTAAACACCTGTGATGATCCATAATGGGGAGCAAAATTGACAGGTAACAGATGAGTTAGTTAAGAGCATGGGATGGCGTGAGGACTTGGATGGACGGACTTAGAAACATATTGCTTGTTTAGAAGTCTTCAGTTGCATTTCTTTTTCCGCTGTCATAGTACTTTGAGAATTTATGTTGTAACAAACTTTATAATTTAAATAAATACTTTGTTTCATTCACTTTGATTATCTACTACGTCGGTTATTCCAAGATGGTAACCCTCTCAATTATCGGGGAAGTCCTAGTACAGGCTCCTGGATAAATTGGGGTATTACAGTTAAGGTTAATATAACATTGATCGTTAATACTTTTTTCACATATTGTGTTGTGTTCATTGAATGTATAATACTGTGTTTCCATATGTCATTGGTTACTCTTGTTCATATGATAAGTAGGATAGTCAATTATACTATCCTATGAGTTGAGTCGTGATGTTGTTCACGCATGTTAGTACAGTCAGCTATACTGTTCATTTGTTTGTTGGCTAGTTTGAATAGATGATGGTAGTATCAGTTATATACTATCGGAATGAACAAATGTTACCCTTCGGGGACTGGTGTATGGTCTATGGTTGGGGGTTAGCAGAGGCAGTTCGTTCGGTGTATAGTTGTTGCACCGAGAGTCTGGCCAGGTCTTAGACATATAGGCAGTGCTTATACACTATTCATAGTACCTAGGAGGCAGTGCGTTATATGCTCCACACCGACGGAGGCAGTGCGTTATACACTCCATCAGCTAGAGGCAGTGCGTTATACGCTCTAGCAGTTAGAGGCAGTGTGTTATACTCTCTAACGACGTTCGCTCTATTCGCATGCTTTGATGATAGCTTTGTGCCTTTTGTTTCTGTGGATCGTGTGGCACCATATTTGCTATGCTTTGATGCTAGGTTTGTGGCTTCTGTAAGTGTCCATGGTCTAGTGGTTGCATAAGGTCTAGGTTTGCATAGTTGCCTCCGTCAAAGGTTGATAAAGTCATGGTAAGCTGTTTTGGTTTTCATGAGTATAGATGGTCTCACATGTTTACTAGTTTTGCATTTCAATTATTATTGATTGTTGGTTATATTCAATTGTTGTAAACATGACTGGGAGAACATCTAGTTATTCCCGACTGATTGTCGACCCCCCTTTCTCAAGTTGAATGCTAGTCGCTGTTTGGATGATGATGTTTGGAATGCATCGAGGGGCGAGACAAATAATAAATTAGGATTTTGTTTTAAGTTCAGTTGACATACTTTTAATAATGTATTAGTTTGGTTTTAGTCTAGTAGCGAACCAGATTGGTCAGGTGTTTCCGCCACCTTGACCATTTTATCAATCTTATACTCTAATTATACTTTATTTTACAATTTTCGTTTGTTTTATAATCCGGATTGTTATAGTTGGTATCGGAGCGAACACGCTCCCAACTCACGCGTAGTTAATGACTAAAATCAAATGGCTTAGTAAACGAGTGAGTGTTAATGGGGTAGAAACAATTATGGAGTTGTTAATTTATGCCTTAATGTGCGGTATCGTTATTTGTTGTATTATATGTGTTGTTCATTAATTTGTTTGTCTATGATTTAATGTTTATCGATATTAATTGCATTAGATGTGTTCTTCATGTATGACTTTTTAAAAATGGTTTGTTGATTTGAAAATTGGTCAGTTTTGAAGATGTTTCTTTCATTTTACATACGTATCGTGCGTTTGGTTATATATATGTTTGTAAAAACTTTTATCCTTGATAACCCGAGCTTTACGCTTATCGTACAATAATTCCTTTTGGATCCCTTGGTGATGTCGTCCTTGTTTGAGATAATTTCGAGGATTATCCCCTTGTGGTTTCTTGAGGCATTAAGGTTGGATTGATTGGTAGTTTGGGATGTTTAAGTATGACAAAGAAGAGCATTTATTATTATGATTTTGGTTACGAGGAGGTTTCCTTTTGGATTAGTGGTTTTTGAGATAAAGTTTCCATGGGAATAGAGTTTTGTGTGATGATGTTTCCTTTGGGATTAGATGTTGTTAAGTCGTTTGAAGTACGTGAGGAAATCCTTATTGATTATAGTGATTGTTCATTTGTGGTATAAGATGTATGATTGTGGTTTCATAGGTTCACAAGAAGTGAGAGACATTATAAGTATATTTCTCTTATAACATTATTTGGGAATATAGTGGCTTATACTCTTGACCGTGAGGATTATTGGATTTTATCTTGGGTTAAGGGAAAATTTATGCGAGTTATTTATGGATCGAGAATAAATCAAGAGGAATGAATTGAATGTTATCATGGAGTTTGTATTGAGCACGTTTGAAATTTTGGGGACTATGCTCGTCCTTTATTGGAATACCATATTTGAGGAGTAAGAATGGTTAATGACTATTAGTGAGCTATGAAAGATTTTATGATTTATCTGTTGAGGAGTTGTTTATTGATCATAAGTTTTCAAAGATTGGTTGAAAAGGATGATATGTAGTTAGACTTCTGCGATGTTAATGTTATGGTGTTCTAGGTGTTGACTTAGTAATCAACCATGTTAACGATGTTTATAATGGATTGTAGTGTTCATCTTTTGAGGGTATAATGATTTCTACGTATTGATTCATTAAGTGTGGTTAGATGGAGTTCTTGAGAGTGGAAGGACTTGAGAGTTGATGATCGGAGTTTATGATCTTGAGAGTTGATAATTTGAGGAATGTGGTGATTATAAAGAGGCAATTATATAGAGATTTGTTGGTCCAGAGGTATTATGGAGATATGACGAAAGGATGTTACTTGACGTTGTTACCGTAAGTGATGATTGTACGAGAATTGTAAGACCCTGGTTATATACTCTATTTATTTTATCCTAATGTATCGTCTTCGAGTAGATAACTAGTCTTAGAGTCGTCTATTCTTGTCATCCTTGCACGTGTTAACCACACCTCTTCTATTCGAGCCTTCATACCTAAAGTTTCTTTTATCTTTGTCCTCTGTCTGTTTCATCTATTGCTACTCTCTATTTGTTCCTTATTTACACCCCAGTTCCTTCTTCTTTGAACTTTTGTAATTACCCTTTTCACCTTGATTTCTCTCTAAGATTTTACTTGTAACACCCTAAGAGATTGTGAGAAAGTTGTCCCATATTGGGAAAACAAAGAGATTATTATATGTTTATAAGATATTCCACCCACCACTTAGTAACAAGGCCTTGTGCTTTTGGGCTTAAGTGAGGACAAATAATGGGCCCAAAAGTGCACATCTCATCTTAATGAGATTGTGTTACGACGGTGGCGGGTCGAGTTGTTATAATTGGTATCAGAGCAACCCTGCGACCGTGTGGTGAGCCTGTGGTCGGGAGTACCAGGGTCACCCTGCAAGTTTCATTAAACCCTTTTATTTGACTCATCAATAACAAAATAAATTAACTCATTAATTTTGGTGGATCTAGTGCATGCATAACAA
>VHZZ01021910.1:7657-33688 GCA_009801015.1 Silene noctiflora | reverse complement strand
AGGTAGTCCTTGGTAAGGTGTCTCGGAGTATGGGGGTGTTACAGATTCAGAAGTTGGACTTCGGTGCTTGAATGAACACCTCGATTAGCCAAAAGGTCGGCTTCTCTATTGGCTTCCCGATAAGTGTGCTCAATCTTTACTCTCCAATGAGACCCATTTATCAGTTCTTTGAATCTTCGGACAATGGACTGGAGATTATTACTTATTACTTTCTCTTCAAGAATTAATTTGACGCAAGAGGAATTATCCATATGAACTAGTAACTTGGTGATATGGAGCGAATTAGCTTGCTCTAAACCGGCTAGGAGGGCTAAGAGCTCAGCTTTCATTGAAGAACAAATACCGCAACCAAAGTAATAAGCAGCTGTAAAGTTACCCGTATCATCTCGACAAAAAAAACCTCCTCCTCCAGCCAGGCCTGGATTTCCTTTAGACGCTCCATCGGAATTCAATTGAACCCATCTGAATGGTGGTGGATGCCAACGTACAAAAATCTGCTCATGCGAATTTCGTTGCTCAGGAATAAATATGCCGTGTAAATCAAAGGCCTTTTTCGAGCTTTCGAACTGTTGGAATATGAAAGTTTGAGGATTTATCGGATTCTCATTGTCTCTACCGAACACTATATTGTTTTTCCAACGCCAAATCCACCAACACGTGATAGCGAATACCATGGGCCAATTTGCAACTGACGTATTAACATCATTAGATGCGTTCTTGGTCAGCCAAACCGAGAATGGACAGTTGTAGAAGGAGGTATGGGACTCTTGGATGCCAATTAAATTCCAAATATGCTGAGAAATAGGGCACGACCTAAGCAAATGCTCCATTGTTTCTTCGTCGCCCTCGCACTTGGGGCACATCGGGTTATCCCCCAAATTACGACACACCCGATTAACATTCTCAATAAGACGATCGTGACCCGCAAGCCAAAGAAACATTCTATTTCGTTGTTGGATGGGTAGTCTCCATATGGTGCGCCAAACTGAAGATTCGGTAGAGACAGAAGGATCGTGGCCTTTGAAAAATCCCAAGGCTGATTTGATAGTGAATTTACCTGTCGAAGATCCCTTCCAATACAACGTATCCTCGAGTTTAGGGTCGGGGAAGAGAAAAAAGAAGGAATTTTAAGGAGTATATTCTGTGGTAAGAAGTTCGAAAAGAGGTCCCATTTCCAACCACTGGATTCACACCACATATCGCTCACAGTAGCTCCAATGATGTCCAACGGTACCGGTGCTATAATGTGATCAGATAAACAAATGCCATCGACCCAAGCATGATCCCAGAATAAAGTTCGGCGACCATTTCCTACCGCTGTTGCAGTGCCTCGAACTATAGTCTTGGATTGCTCCGTAATCCCAGCCCATACATTAGACATGTTGGCTTTCGGTTGGAATATATCGATATCACATCGATTATTGCAATACTTTGCTCGTAAAACTAGCGACCAAAGACTCGAAGGCTCAGCTAATATACGCCATCCTAGCTTAGTTAAAAAAGCTGCATTTGCTTGTCGGGCTGAGGAAATACCTAGACCTCCCAAGGACTTTGGTTTTTGTATATTCTCCCAATAAATAAGATGGATAGATTTTTTATTTTCATCTTCTCCCTATAAGAACCGTCTTTATTTTCTGTCAATAGAATCGCAAACCGATCGAGGGATTTTTGTCGTTTGCATACTGTAATTGGATATAGAATTGAGGGTGGATTGGACTAAAGTGGATCTTCCTGCCAATGATATACGTTTAGTAGCCCATCCAGCCAATCTGTTATTGATTTTCTCCTCTAGATGTGCAAAGGTATGACGAGTAACTCTCCAATTAATCGTAGGCATACCTAGGTAGGTACCGAGGTCACTTGTTTCTTCAAAATTAAGGGCGGCACAAACAGACGATCGAATAGAATGATTCGTGTTGCTAGAAAAGAAAACGTGAGACTTACTTTCGCTAATCTTTTCGCCTGAAGCTTGACAAAAGTTGTCCAAAACAAACTTAATTACTAGAGCTTGATCCTCAGTAGCTTCTGCGAACAAAATCATGTCGTCCGCGAAAAATAAGTTAGTAATGCCAGGTCCATCTAAACTGATTTTGAACGGTTTCCAGTTGGTGTTTCGCACTTCGAGGTCAATAGCTTGTTGAAGCTTTTCTAGACACGTGACGAAAAGGTATGATGACAGAGGATCTCCTTGTCGGACTCCTCTAGTCGGGGTGAATTGCTCGGTAGGTTCCCCATTCCATAAAATCTGCATCCTAGGGGTCGAGAAACATTCCATAATGACATCTACTAATAAGGTAGGGAGCCTCATGTCTTTAAGAGTGTCATGAATAAAGCTCCAGCGAAGTCGATCATATGCTTTCCCAAGATCAATTTTAATAACCATGAACCCTTTATTCCCCTTCTTTTTTCTCATGGAATGGATTGCTTCTTGGAAAACCACGATATTATCAGTAATTTGTCAACCTGGGACGAACCACTTTGGGTTTCGAAAATCAGATGTGGTAGGACTCGTTTGATGCGGTTAGCAAGAATTTTGCTAATTATCTTGTAGGCGACATTACACAAACTGATCGGGCGGAACTGAGTGATAGTTTCAGGATTAGTTACCTTGGGAGTAAGAACTAAATGGGTATCGTTGAGACCCTCTTGCATACCCTTACCTTCTAAAGCATTGATCACCAACTCACAAAGTGAGGGTTGTATAAGGTGCCAATTCTTCTGATAAAAGAGAGCTTGAAAACCATCTGGCCCTGGAGCCATGAGTGCCCCCATATGTATAATAACCTTTGTTATCTCGGCGATATTAAATGGCCTGGTTAGACATTCCCAATCTCGATTTTTGAAGTCCTGGAATAAATCTCATGGTAAGCGGTCTTCAATCTCGGATTGCTAATCGTCCGTATATAGCTTTTTGAAGTAATTAAGGACAATAAATTTTACTTCAGTGGGCTCATCAGTCCAAACCCCCTCCTCATTTTTGAGAGAGGAGATTCGATTTCTCCATCTTCGAACTAAAATGCTCACATGAAAGTATGAGGTATTGTGATCACCATCCTTTATAAAGTCCACTCTTGATTTCTGGAACCATAGTAATTCCTCTTGTGCTAAGACTTCATCTAATTCCTTACGTAACTGAGCTTCAAGAATAATAAGATATCGTTCTCGCACTTCAAATAATTTACGTTGACATCCGGCAATACGAGCAAGGATCTTATTTTTTCTTTTGAAAATATCACCAAAGACTTCAGCATTCCATTCTTGCAATTTCTAGGAAAGTTGATCCAATCTTGAGGGAAAATTACCAGTCGAAGGCCAATTGTTGCTAAAAAAATCCTGGAAATTCTCGTTGGTGAGCCAGCATGCTTGGAAACGAAACGGTTTCCTTATTGAATTAAGAGGTGCGAAACAATTGGGTGAGATAAGAAGCGGAGAATGGTCAGACTGAATAGCTGGAAGATGGCGTACCATGGCGTTTTCAAATAGGGTGCTCCAATTAGCATTACATAACGCTCTATTTAGTCTTTCACTTTGACGAGTTTCCAGGGAATGCCACGCGCCCAAGTATGAGATGCCCCAGAGAAGGCTAATTCGATAAATTCGCAATTTTCTATCCAGTTATTGAATTGTTCACATCTTCTAGCCATATTGGAATCCCCACCATGTCGTTCAGAAAGCGAACGAGTTTCGTTGAAATCACCTGCTATTAACCATGGCCTATTATTCTGTCTGGCGAACTGCTCCAACTCTATCCAAAGCTCCCTTCTATTTGAAGAGTCTGGGATCGCGTATACCGCAGAGAAGAACCACGGGAGTTCCCCGTTCCTCGAAATTTCGATTGTGATAAATTGTTGATGTTCAGTGACGGGTAGAAAAGATACGAGGTCCTTGTTCCATTAAATCCATATGCCTCCACTGAACCCATTAGCATTAATACGTGAGTGACCACCATAACCTAAGATTTGTCCTAATTTGATATCATGATCTCCTCCCATATGTGTCTCAACCAACGCTAGAACTGTGGGCTTATAAGTTTTTACTACATCCTTAATCGCAATAATTTTTTTCTTATTCCCGGTGCCTTGGACATTCCACACCATGAAGGTGATATGGGGTAAATTAGGGCAGATTTTTGGAATTCTAGTACTCATAAAATCGGGTAAGTAATTTAAAGAGGATAGATATGCTTGGCTTACGAGCTGAAGGACGGAGTTAATACTCCATGGTATCGACACTTCCATCGTTAGATTCGAAGGGTTGTTCCTTGCTAATTCGACTTTGATTTCCATGGTCGGACATTCCGATATCATCACCGCCATAAAGGGAGCGGCGGCCATCTCCGGCCACGTTGATATCTCCAAGCTCGCTGTCGGTCGGATCACTTCGATTTGTGGGTGTTGTGGGAGGAAGCGAGGTTGAGGTAGGGGTCAGTCGAGATAGGAGAGGAATGGATGGGGGTCCATTGTTAGAGTCAATGGGATGGATTGAGGAAGACCGATTGTTATTGTTTAATTGGGTATTATCAGTGAAAGATTGAGTAGTGTTGTTCGATTGTTTCGTGAAAAAGGGGATGTTAGTAATATTTTGGAGAGCAAAAGATGAAGTATTGTGTATATTAATGTTGGTGATTGATTTGCTAGCAGAAGTTGGAATATTTTCTTTAGGAATATGTTGGCTAGACTTTTTAGAAGAATATTATTTAGATAAGGATTTGTAAGATTTATAATTAAGATTTGAAATTAAGATTTGAAATTTTTTGTGTGATATTTAAAGGAGATGGAATATTATGAGGAGTAGAATTATAAGTTTTTGGGGAATTAGAAATATTATGCTGATTTTCGGTATCATTAGATAATATTCCAAATCTCGATCCTGCCGAATTTGTGTTATTTCCAAAATTGAAAATCGTATTCGTCGCACTCGAGTTCTAAGTCTGCTTGCCTGAAGTATGAGTTGGCTTTCTTCTGGGAGGCGTTTTAACGATCATACAATCTCCGAAGTCCGCTTGTTCTTCAGGGCGAGAAGCAGTAGCTGCGGGTGTTGAGGAAACTAAGGGATGGTCCTCTGGTGGCTTTAGGTGACTATCTCGAGACATAGTAGAACTTACCCCTTCACCTTTAGTGCACGTTTTCGAATTATGCCCTAGCCTCCCACATTTAAAGCAAATCATCTTAAGACCCTCGTATTGGATGGTATACACTTTGCCATACATTCGAAACTTAGATAGTAATGGCTTCGAGATGTCTATTTCGACACTCAATCTAGTAAATTGACCTCGCTCCGCTGATGCCGTGTTCTTGTCAATACGGACTACCTTTCCTATCCTATAACATATCTTTCTTAGAAATGTGGCGTTGAAATATTCGACATGAAGATTTGGGATACGAACCCAGGCTGTCAAGTACTTAATCTTATCCTCAAACGGTACGAAGTTAGGTATCCATTTTCGAATAGTTAGATAATGATCGTCGATTATCCATGGTCCTTGTGAAATGACGAACTCATAGTCTTCTTTCCAAGAGAAACGTGCAACATAATAAGAACTAGTTAGATCCGTCAGGGTTAATTTGCCTTTAATAGACCACTTTGCTTGTAATTTCCTCATCAGCGAGATATAGCCAATATTCTTGTCAAACATCTTGATGATGAGAGAGTTTCTCCATGGTTTCCTGAGGATGGCCTTTTCTTGTTTAGTAAGGCAAATTCTTAGGCATAACTCATCCTCGTAGCTACCATTCTCTTCTACTTCATCTTCTGAATCCTTATCGATATCATCTAACAGTGCCTCTTCAATCGAGAAAGAGTCGGTATCAATTCCTTGAACCTTGTCCTTATATGTCAAGATTGGGATTTGTGTCGGGTTACCATGAGAGCCGCTATCTACCTAGGTGGGGGACTCGTCCAGATGCAAGGTCTGGGTGTGCGAATTTTCGAGGAACTCGTTAATATGCATCGTCTTTCACTTCGCGCTCTTTGGTAAAGGTGGAAAATGGTTATTGGTCTCAAGGAGAGGAGTATTAAAATTAGGAGGAATGGTGGCAGGTTGGGGATTGGTCTCCGGCGGGAGACCGGAGTTGGGGTTAAGCATTCAAATTAAAAGAAACTTAGAGAGAGAATTGGTAGAATAAAAGTATATAGCATATACTGTATGTTCTTTTTAATTGATCAATTTTTGTCAATTGATATAATTTATTGTACTTTATTATTAGTTGTAATTTATTAGTGTAGTAAAACTTTTGACTGATTTGTTTATTATTTAGTTTAAATATGCATTATTCATTACTCATTTATATTTACGTACAAAATATACACATAAACATTTACCTAAAAACATGGAGGATTTCCATAAATTAATTCCGGATAAACGTACAATTGCTCATGAAAATGGGTAATGATTTTTTTTCTTTTTGCTGCTTTCCCGAGTTGAAGAAACTGTAGATCTGAAACAATCATTGTTACTTTACAAACATATTCATGTGTTCGATTTTCAATAATTTAAAAACGTATTTTTCTAATTTTTTCGCAAATATAGCCTAAATTTGTATCGGGAAATGAACAATTTCTGATTTTTATTCTCTTAATTTTTATCGTAAATGATTATAACATTGTTTTTTCTTAATTTTTAACGACGAGGACATTTATATTTCCTGAAAATAACAATTTCTGATTTTCTCTTCATTTTCAAATGGTTATAAAAAAAATCGAATCTTTTACACATTTTAAAAGAAAATATTTCCTGAAATTGTACAATGACCCAAAACTAATGCTTTCCCAATTTATTTGAAGTTGTACTGAGTACTAACCTTGATCATTTGCAAATTAGAATATCATCTTTTATTAAAATTTTAAAACCGAAATAACTTATAAAAGTGTAACATGAATTGGCTAAAACTTAGATGAAATAATTATAAGTTCGACAATCGACTTATCGACTAATTTTATTTATAGTTAATAATAAATATTTTAATAACATATTTTTGACTGTCGCTTAAAACCAATAACTTATTACCCCCATTACCGGATAGAAAAAATGATTTCATTAAATATGATTTGCATATTGCGAATACTTTTTCATAGATTTAATTTTTTTTTCATAGATTTATTACCCATAGTTAAAAGCCTCGAACGAAAACGCATCACAAATGCGAATTGCATTTTTTGATAGTTCACTTCAAAAGGGAATTTGAGTTAAATAAGTCATTTGTATTAAATGGGTAAGTGCGTATAAATTATTTTGATTAAAAATTAAATGAGTTAACAAATCCTATTAATTATCATAAAAAATTACGTGGTATGTCAGCAAATATGACAAGTTTATGTGAGTGGATCGAGTTTATGTCGAGGGGATATGGACCTACATACATAGAGAAAAATAAAACGAATATGACATAATATGATTGTCATGTTTAATAAAATTATTTTACATAAGAGAAATTCCAATGTACCTTAAGAGCAGATCCGTGCAAAATATTGCGCAGGTGTAAGACTAGTTTCATATTATAAAACTGATGTTTTGCGAAAAAAATAAAATACTAATCGGGTTAATTTTTTCGGAAAATTCACAGGATATCCCTGATGATCGATTTGAAAAAAAAATCGTCACTTTTTGAACTCGTAAACACGAGTTATGGCCTCTTAAAGTTTTCCGTATCAAAAAATTGGGTATTTCGTGCAAAGTGGCAAAACTCAAGGATACCGTGTAAAAATTTCCGTAATTTTTTTTATCAAATGCATGTTAACTAATAATGCAAAGTTATTAAATGTATTATGCTAATGCCAATACTGTGAATGATGCACACAAATTATAGAATAAAATCTTCTTATAGTGTAAGACGATTATTTAATTAGTTACACACTTATTTATTACTATCAGGGGACGTTTGTTTCGCATGGGTATGAGTTTGGAATCAGGAATCATACCTGGGTGGTATGGGGTTGGAACTTCATTCCTCATTCCTGGTGTTTGTTTCAATTTACAGTGGTATGGGTTTGAAAAACAATTAAAGTTAAAATATGCAAACTACAATATTTTAGATAATATTTTTTAATATTACAAAATCATGAAAATGATAATTTTAATCAAATAATTATATGAAAGTTCATTTATAATATTGCCTTTTATTTTAATTTGATACTCATAGGTATCAATCTCATACCCACCCTCCTCCTTGGGTATGAGAAACCCATACCTCATGGGTTTGAAGTATGGATATGAAACCCATGTGTTTGTCAAACAAACACTTGGTATAGGTTTGACTTATTCCAAACCCATAGCTGATACATTTTATGTTTGAACGAAATACCCCCTCAATAAATCAAGTATTTGATATACAAAAGACTATTGTACAATGCATAATAGTTTCTAAACGACATATAATAAAATGCTTATTAGCGTACGGACTTACCTACTTGACCGATATATTTTGAATCCGAAGAGAGTGCATTGTAGTTTTTCTTTCTTATTATTTACGTGTAATAATTTACTAGTCTGGATCCCGCGCAAATGCACGGTATATATTGACCTTTTAATTTTTAAATTATTACTTATAAAGTTTAGATTTATATCTCATAATTTTTTATATATAAAAAAAGGTTCTTAAAATTAATCAAGAGAATGGAGTAAATCCATGAAGTGTGTTTTTTATGAAAATATTTTAATTACCTCAAATTCTTTTAATAAATTCTTTTTTCGTCACGCCATTAATAATAGGAGTAACAGTTTATGTATAGATTGTAGTTTTATACCAATTTTGTTTTATTTTAGTTAAAAGATTATATTTTTACGTTTAATGATGAAAAGATTATTTTTAAATGAAAGATTAGTGTAATAAATGAAAATCTAATTTGTTTCCATACATAAGCTTGAGCGCTTTAGAAAAAAAAACTTTAAAGAAGTTTTATTCTCTTCGTATATATGGGGATCCTCGTTAATGGTAGTTGTTATACATGAATCGCTGTCATCTTGTATATTAAGAATCTATATTTTTGTTTCATTAAAAGTTAAAAGGTATATATGTTCCATTTCTTACCATTTTTATGATATTGCGATAGTATATGTGATTCATAGAATCCTTAAAACAATCTATTACCAAAAAATGTTTGTTTTAGTTAAGCAAATATGAAAAGAAAATAATACCTTATAATCATCAGGTTTGTCATATCCAAGAACCACATCTGCCATCTTTCCTATGATTTCAAAGATATCGCATGATTACAACAACGAATTACTGTATTCAAATACATTTTAACAAAAGGTATATAAATTCATATTGGTCATATAAATTTTTTCCGATAAAATATTAATATACTATAAAGATGAATCTTGATAAAACATAATTTAACGACAAGCCTAAAACTCTTAGGCTCTGTTTGGCAAGCCATTTCAGGTACCTGATTTGGTCAAAGTAGCTTATTTGACCAAAATTTCAGATACCTTATTTTTTTTTAACCGTTTGGCAAGTAGCTTATTTAACCAAATAAGCTACCTGAAATGAAATGCTACCTAGAGTAGCATTTGAGATTTCAGGTACTTGATTTAGTTTGATTTTCCTTTTTTATCCCTTAAATCTATATTACTAAATAATTATCATATCCTTTTACGTAATTTCATCAAAATCAGTTACCTTTTCAGTTAGTTTGCCAAACATTTTTTTTATATAATCAGCTACCTTATCAGTTAGCTTTTCAGGTTTCAGTTAGCTTTTTAGTTTTCAGCTACCTTTTCAGGTTTCAGCTACCTTTTCAGTTGTTTTGCCAAACAGAGCCTTAGACTAAGTTTGCAATATTAAGAATCAAATTTTCAATCCCTCGGCTCCTGAAATAACAGAGGGTAATAGTTCTAGACCTAGCTGATGAGTTATTTTATTCGAATTTAGACCGGGTGAAATGGATTCGTTTCATTAGGTTCATCTGATATTCAGCCATGTTTATTCTAGCTAGACACGTTAATAGATCCGTGTTATTTCAGGCCGCGTACAGTTCAAGTCGAGTCAACACTAGCTTAGGTAAGTTTTCGGTCATAAATTTTATGTGATATGGTGTCAATAAATTGAGTTGACATACATTGTATTCTTTCATTTCGGGGGATAATAGTTCAAAAATACCATTACGATTAAATGAAAAAAAATTAATGGTACAGAATAACACTTTTTTGAGAAAATAAATCTCTTTAATTTGGGTTAAAGAGTTCGTTTAGTACTGATCCATATGTATTCGGATTCAAGTATCTTTTTTTTTTTTTTTTTTTGCTATGTCGATTTCGGTTCAATTTCCCTACAATTAAGATTAAATTGAGTTTCACGTATTAATCAAACTAGTTATATCAAATATTTAATATGATATTATTTACATATTTTCGATCGCATTCAAGTTTATTGAAAACCTGGTATGGAACGAGACCCGTCAGGGGCGGCCCATGAGTTTTGGTGGCCCTATTCGAAATGTAAAACTGAGGCCCCTCTTTATATATATGAATAAATCTCATTCTATATAATACCTATCTAAAATTTCAGATTTTGGAATAAATTAATCATTTAATCTTCATAAAACTATGCCTAAAATAAAATCGGTGAGTATAAGAATATACAATTATCCAGGAAAGTAAAAAAGTAATAAAAAAAAAAAAAATAAAAAACGTAAAATTATACTCCCTCCGATCCAGACAAATGGTAACATAGGGAAAAAGTGGTTATTTAAGAAAAGGTGGAAAAGTGAGGGGTAAAGTAGGAAAATTTGATTGGGGCTACATGAGTTTATGTGGATTAAATAGGTAGTTTTTGAGTGGGTGAGTGAATGGTAAAGTTGTAAATAAGTAGTGGATGAAAGGGTAATTTAATCTTTTTTCATGCCAAATATGGTATGTTACCATTGGTGTGGATCATCCATTTTAGGTAAGTGTTACCATCTGTCTGGATCGGAGGGAGTAGAAAGAAAGAAAAGAATAATCCGTAAAAAGTGATGAAGAAAGAAAAGAAGGGGGGCCTTTCCTAGGATACATTATTGATTATTTTGGGAATTTGGGCTTTCCTATTTACAAGTAATTTTTCATGCCTTAGACTTGGGCTTTTGGCGTAGAGAATTAGAGTATGTACAATAGAGAAGAGATTCTTATCCTCTTATATTTTCCATCTCCCTCTCTTTTTTTGACACCTCATTTTCTCTATCATCTACCTTATTTTCTAACATTTACATCCTCCTCATAAAATTTTCTTCTATATTTTTACACAATAGAGAGCATCCTCTTACTCCTCCTCTTTACATTAAATTATAGTTTTAACTTTCTATAAAAAAAGAAAAAATAATTTATTAATACTCCACATGGAATATTATGGATGGGTAGTTGGCACAAGGTCCAAAGTTCTTTTTCCTCTAATTTTAGAGGAAATGGAGTACTTCCTCTATCTAAGAGGATGATCCATTTTGTTCCACAATAGAGAGGACCCCCTCTCTTAGAAGAGAGAGAGTGCTAAGAGAAGGGTAAATCATCTCTATTGTACATACTCTTAAGGGCCTTGGACTCTTCAGTCATCTTTTCTTTCCTTTTTTTTGTTAATGTTGAAAGTAGGTAATTAGATTTTGGGGCCTTTTATCATGTTGGGCCCCTGTTCATAGAACCGAACTGCACAGCCCATGGGCCATCCTTGAGACCCGTTATAAAATATATATACACACACCTCTCCTAATTAACTTAAGCTGGTAATTTTAATTATGTTTGTTTTCAACAACCAATACACCAAAATATATTCTAGACAAAGACTCTCTAAATTAAGTATAAATTATTAAAAGAAAAAAGTGAGAGTATACCCATAGAATTGTTAACAATGAGAGATAAGGTTCATATTATCCATGAGACGTACATACCATCTTTGTCGGGGAGATAAAGAGACATAAGCGAAGCTCCCCAATTGGTTAATTTCGCATGCATTTTCTCCGTTTTCAGTTCATAGGTTCCAATTTCTGGCTTGCTTTTCTCTTCTTTTCTCTTGTCTATTTCGGTAGAATTAACTATAATCATGAAGGACAATAATGCAAAACATAAAATGACTGAAAATCTAGCCATTGTATATAATTTTATTTGGAAGAACCAGTTAATATTCAACCGAAATTTTTGAGATAGTTCTAAATTTTTAATAGATGAAATGAGTAACGAAATAAGTAGAAACTTTAAATAATGGGTTATTCAAGAAAGAAGATGAAATTATGATAATTTGGGATTTTTTTTGGATAAGATTTGTTTAGAAGATATAATGGCTAAGCCTCTTGACTAGGATACATTATGGATGGTGATAGGGCCCCGCCATAATTAAATATAAAAAAAATTTAAAAATAAAATGTCAGTTTTTCTTTTATGCACCAAAATTTCAAGGGTAGGTATGTAAATTTTTATTTATACAATTAAAATAAAATGTAAAATTAAAATTAAACTAAAACTTATCTAAATGTAAAATTAAAATTAAACTAAAATTTATCTATAATATTTTACAACAAAACAATTTATTTAATAATTACCTCATTTACACTAAATAAATTATTTCTATGAGTGATTACATTTGTTCATCATTGTATTGTGATCTTTATTTAAATCTCAACGACAGAGAAGTTTAGTACAACCCCTTCGAAGAAGAAGACACTCTGTATATCCCGACACGCTAAAGAGACACCYATTGAATTTCATGTTTAATTATTTTGATCATTTGAATAAACCATAGTTTACTTTCTGCATATTAATCAACCATGTACAAATTAATACTCAATCTTCATGTTTTTATTGTAAAAGATTTGAGTAACCATGAAAAATATAAAKGGAATTCTAATTAGTTATACGCTGGATAGCAAATCCATTGACGTCCAGATCAGAGAAAAATAGTGTTAATCATGACGGTGAAATCAATTGCTATGTAAACATGATGATTCTTTCTCTCGTTAATTACATCTCCAAGAACTTGATATGCATTGTACTTCTAATCATTAGTGATCCTTTCTCTGGTTTGTTATAATATAGTCCACCATAATAGGCAAATTTTACTAGGCAAATTTTACTGATTTTTGTTATTTACTCTACACTATAATTAATTATGTAATTTTAAGTAGTTCCTAAATTACCCTTTTTTATAATCTAGTTTAAAATTCAAAGTTTAGAAGAGGGAATAAAAATAGCTATGTAATTTACCATAATATCCTCGGTGGCGTCGAATTTGAGTACCACCCGGTGACGCCATCTCATTTTCCTATTAGCCTTTGATAGTGAATTCTATTTAGTATTGGATATTGGAAGCTATATTTAAGATATTTAATGATGCAATCTCGTTTTCTTTTTTGAGAATTTTTGTCCTCGAATAAATTTTTCGTTACGTAAAATTGAGGTGGATTTTTCAGGCAATATATTTTAATAGAAGTTTTAAAAAATCCATTTCAAACACTAATACGGATAAATTGTCAACTAGAAAGTTAGATAAAAATGTCAAAACGAATAATTCATTAGAGGGTTGACTATACAACCAGTTGTAATACAAATGGTGGTGTAGAATTCGAGCTTTATAATAGAGTTTTTCAACTTTATTTTTAAAATATTCGAGTTATACCATAAAGTTTCTGAACTCCCCCAACTTAATTAAACATAAAAAAATAAACTTTAAAAAAAGTCGGAAAAAATAAGATCAATTAGATTTAAGTTGGTCGTACAATAATATTGTATCACTAAAGGTGTAATGTTATTTGTGGAAGATTGAGATAACTTTGAAAACGATAGATACACTATCAAGCAATTAACTAAGAAAGAAAAGCATAAACTTTAGTCCAAATGAGGTTTCAACGTTTATCTAATTCACAATATAGGATCAAGTTTGATTTATATAAGATAATAATTTTCTTATTTTTTGAATCGCACATAATTTTGATTTTGAATTAGATTTTAGATTATTCTCTTCCGTTTGAAGGAGTTTTTTTTTTTTTTTTGTTTCTTGAGACAGTTCTCCCTATTTTCTTTAGTGGTTTTGCTTATGCCTAGATCTTCTCACAATCAGTACTACATCTATTTGATCCTGAAATTGAGCGGACTCTACGTAGAGGTAGAAACGTTCTCATGGAGATAACCCAAATAATCGATCTTCATTCTTTAGAGACTTTGTAGGAGGTGTTCGTCGCATCATCATTTTTGGAAGAAGATCATGTTGTTTCTGTTGAGTTTGTCGCATCATCATTTTTGGAAGAAGATCATGTTGTTTCTGTTACTGTTATTACTCCAAAAATGCCAAAACTTTCGTCTTACCCTTAACTAGACTTAGCAAAACGGGTCATTGGGGTCAGGTATGGGTCAGGCCAGTTTAGATCGGATCATTTGGGGTCTGTCATATATTTTGGGTCGGATCGGGTTGGGTCGGGTCACTTTCGAGTTTCAGGTCAATTTCGGATGACCTATTGTCGGATCATTTCGAGTCGGGTCATTTACGGGTATGAGTCATTTTGGTCGAGTTGCTTTCAATTAATGGCTAAGCACTTTATTTACTACTATTTTGATTAAGAAATACTATTTTGCAAATATAACTATTTATTAGGGATTATTGTAACCAATAAAACTTTATTTTGATATATATAATATTAATACTTAGTACTTGTCATTTCGGGTCATTTTGGGTCACTTCAAGTCATTTGAGATCGATTTAATTATGAGTCGGCTCTTTTCGGGTTGGGTCACCTTGAGTCGATCAACATTGGGTCAGAAAATTTTCAGGTCGGGTCGAGTCGATCAGCCTTTTGGGGTCGAATCATTCGGGTCTGACCCATTTTACCAGGTCTACTCTGAACCCAAGGCTTCTGTCATTCCCAGGATTTCCAACAGGGTTTAAGATGCCAACTACTCTTCCTGGAAACTTTGATATCAAGGCACCTTTAATCAACTTAGTGGAAAGAAATCGGTTTGGGGATGAGCTAATGAAGACCCCCACAAGCATATTCAAATCTTTGCTCACTATTGTTTTGAAATACTCCTCTTTTTTGGTCGTGGCGTACTCGGTCGGGTAGTCTGCACTTGACCGAGTGCGTCTATTGAGTGTCTTAGTCAGGCTACTGCCTTGGTGGCACTCGACCGGGTTAGTGTGATTCTCGGCCGAGTAGCGTGTACTCGATCGAGTACATTAGGTACTCGACCGAGTGTCCGGTTTGTGAGCGCTTTTCTGCGCGGTTTAATTATAATGATTAGGGATTATATATTATGCTTTCAGTCGTGATTAACAGTTCATAAAAAATTTCATTAACCGAAATCACTCCATAATCACTATAATCAAACACCAAACAAGGATTTGGCTTTTGTTCTTTCGGTATCTCATCTCTTTTAGGTTGATCGATTTGTAACTACTCTTTAACATCTTTGTTTCAGTCTTATGATTTCATCATAACCCTAGTAGGGTTAATTGGGGGGATTTGGTATTATTGTTATTGATGCGGGAGCATTAAAAGATGGAAAAAATGAAGTGCTCATTAGTCGAAATGTTACTCAAATTACAGAAGGTTTCAAAATGGGTTCGAGTTATGTGACGATGCTAAAATAGGAATGCAATAAAGATGGCAGAGCTGAAGGGCACGGTTTCTTAGACTATGTAGGTAACACAGATTCCTAATTCGTGTTGGATTGCTAAATTAGTTTATTTTATTGTTTTCGAATAAAATTAGGAAACTTTTTTATTTCCTAATCCTAGTATTATTAGCTATTCTAGATCAGGTGGTAGCTTTAAAATATTAGTTAAATAAGTTTCCTAATTAGTTTAGGAAAGCAGTAGGAATTAGCTTATTCTCCAAGCAACCATAAGAGTCGATGTAGTATAAATAAGGCCTCGATGTAACCTTTTTTTTCAGATTTTACAGCAATAAAAATTCGTTTACACTTTCTGAACAAATCGGTTAAAGCTTGCGAGTTTTAGCCATAATTCATCCTTGCGAGGCTGAGTTTGAGTGTTTCGAGTGATATCCTTGAGAGGCTAGAGCGATATACACAGACTATCCCCTTTGTTTCGGTTCTGATTTACTCGGATTAACCACAATTACACAATAAATTCCGCTGCAAATTTAAGACTCTAAATCTAAAGCTTAAAAATCTATCTAGTTCTACATCAAATTGGTTACCAGAGCAAGGTTTTCAATTTATTCTCTAATAAATCAGTCTTGGGAAGTTATGGCTATTGGAGATGAAGCTGGAAGCAGCGACAATACAGAAAAGCAATGGAAGGACGATATGGATGCGATGAGAGCAGAGATTGGCCAGATCTCATATATAGTAAAGAACATAGCCACGGTTTTGGCTAAGAATAAGAAGCAGGACAATGGTGACTCGGACAGCCAAGTTGAATCTCAGGAGGACGAACGATTCAAGGAAAATAAAAGGAAGAACGACGATGACAGAGGCCTTAAACTCGATATACCTGAGTTTAACGGAGATTTAGATGCTAAAAAGTTTCTAGATTGGATACGTTAAGCAGACATGATTTTTGATTATAAAGATTACGACGAGCATAAGCAGTTCAAGGTTGCTACGTTGAAACTAATCAAGTACGCATCTTTATCTTTATGGTACGAGAATCTGAAGAGGCAACAAAAGAAGGACAGAAAACCTAAGATCGAAACTTGGGAGAAATTAAAGAGGAATCTTATGAAGAGGTTTCTTCCAAGGGACTACGAGCAAGATAATTACCTAAAGTTAACATATTTAGCGCAAGAAAGCTCTAGTGTTGTTGATTATGTGAATAAATTTTAGAAATTGAGCATTGTTTGTGATTTGGAAGAGAAAGAGGAGTTGAGGACAACACGGTTCATTCGAGGCCTCAATCTAACGCTTCAATAACGGGTGGAAATCCAGAACTATGATGGATTTGACGATGTTTTCAGGTAGGCTCTTAAATTCGAGAAGCAAGATAAAGGCAAGAAATCTTATGCTCGTGATTATTCAAAGAATTCAAGCACTTACTCGATATCAGTAGCTACCACATCCAGTAGCGAGGATGCACGGAAAGACGATCCAAAGGACAAGGGTAAGGGAACGGTGGTTGAAACCAGAGATGCGAGATTGAGGAGATGTTTAAAGTGCTAAGGGTATGGCCACATTGACAATTAATGTCTGCAAAAGTGAGCTCTGATGATTCAAGAATTGGTTGGCTTAGTTCCAAACTTTGTGCTTCCAGAACCTGAATCGAAATCTGTTTTGCTAGAAGAAGAGAGTGGTGATGAAGAGGTACATGTTATTGAAACCTATAGCGATGAGGAGAAGGCGGTGTTGGTGATTAAAAGCCTCCACACCAAGGCGACTCACGCTGAAGAGGAGCAAAGGGAGCGTTTATTTCACTCTTGTTGTAAGGTAAACAATCAGATTTGCTCTCTTAATGTCGATAGTGGATCCTGCACCAATGTCGTATCTAGAGACTTAGTTTCTAATCTGAAATTGCTGACTAAAGACCACCTTATACCGTATAAATTGCATTGGCTTAACAGGAATAATGGGATTTTAGTCAAGAAGCAGGCCCTAGTTTCATTACAATTAGGACCGTATGAAGATGAAATACTTTATGACGTGATCCCGATGAATGCTTGTCATAATTTGCTGGGTAGGCCATGGAAATATGATCGAAAAGTAGAACATGGCGGTAGAAGCAATGTTTACATCGTGACTAAAGGAAAAGCTAAAAATCAACTTAAACCATTGTCACCAAATAAGCATAAGAAGCCGGGTGCGAAAGAGAGTTTGTTTTTAGAAGCTAGTGAGGCCTAGGGGGTTGTGGCTCGAGGTGAACCAGCATACCTACTGGTGGTGCGTGAGTTGGGTCGTGAGGAGAGCAACGATGGGCTGGTTCGAGAGTTGTTAGATAAGTTCGTGGATGTGTTTCCCGAGGAGTTTCCGAATGGGTTACAACCTAAATGAGGGATTGAACACCGAATTGATCTAATTCTAGGGGCAGTGTTACCTAATAAACCAGCCTATAGATGTAATACCGAAGAAGCTAAAGAGTTGCAAAGACAAGTGCAAGAGTTTATAGATCGAGGGTATGTAAAACAGAGCTTGAGTCCGTGTGCTGTACCAGAATTATTGGTACCAAAGAAGGAGGGAACGTGGAGAATGTGTATTGACAGTAGGGCGGTGAATAACATTACCATTAAATACCGCTTTCTTATGCCTAGGCTAGATGATATGGTAGACGAACTTTCTAGTTTGTGTATTTTCTCTAAACTACCAAATTGGTTATCATAAAATGAGGATTCGAGAGGAAGATGAATGGAAAACCGTGTTTAAAATGAAGCAAGGGTTGTACGAGTGGCTCGTGATGCCGTTTGGCTTGTGTAACACACCTAGTTCATTTATGAGGCTTATGAATGAAGTGTTAAGGCCTTCCCTTAACAAGTTTGTTGTTGTCTATCTTGATGACATCTTGACTTACATCAAGAGTGAACAAGAGCACAAACTCAATCTCAGAGCTGTGTTCAAAGTAATGAGAAAGCATAAATTATAAGGTAAGCTCGAGAAGTGTACTTTTATGGTTCCAAGGGTTGTTTTTCTTGGCTATATTGTAGGTAAAGACGGAGTAAGCATGAACCCATCCAAGGTCGAAGCTATTCAAGCCTGGCAAGTACCTAAATCTACTGTGGAAGTGTGAAGCTTTCACGCTTTGGCTTCATTCAATAGACGATTTATCCAGGGGTTTAGTTCGATTATGGCTCCCATTATAGAGCTAACCAAGAAAGGAGAGTTCATTTGGACTCAGAGTACCTAAAAGGCGTTTGAAGAGGTGAAGATGAAATTGTGTTATGGACCTGTTTTAGCGATGCACGACTTTGATAAATTATTTGAAGTCGAATGTGATGCGAGTGGCGTTGGGATTGGTGTCGTATTGATCTAGGAGAAGCAACCAATTGCATACTTCAACGGGAAACTTGGAGGAGCGAGAAGGAACTACTCGACATATGACAAATAATTTTATGCCATGGTGAGAGCATTGGAGCATTGGAGTCATTATTTGCGTCCAAAAACGTTCGTGCTACATTCTGACACGAAGCTCTCAAACATATTCGTGGGCAGCAGAAGTTGAATCCAAGGCACGCCAAATGGGTCGAATTTCTGCAATCTTTTACATTCTCATCAAAGTATAAGACGGAAATTCGAACATTGTAGTTGATGCACTTTCTCGAAGACATTGTTTGTTGGTTGAACTCGATGCGAGATTACTTGTTTTGAACACATTAAGGAGCTGTATAAATCTGATCCGTCATTTGCTAAGGAGATAATTGAGCCTGCTGGAGCTTATACATTGCAAGATGGGTTTTTATTCAAGGAAAATCGACTTTGCTTTCCACAAAGTTCGATTCATGAGCTGCTTGTTCGTGAGGCTTATGGAGGAGCGATAACTGGTCCCTTTGGTTCTAATAAGACTTATGATATTGTAAGTGAGCATTTTCATTGGCCAAAGATGATTATATGTTCAAGATATTGTGGCAAAGTGCGTTGTGTGCCAGAAAGCGAAGAGCTCGTTTAACAAAGGGTTGTACACGCCACTTCCAGTTCCGAAATAGCCTTGGAGTGAAGTTAGCATGGACTTTATCCTTGTGTTTCCCAGGACACAAAGGGGTAAGGACTCAATCATGGTTGTTGTTGATCGGTTTTTGAAGATGGTTCATTTCATTCCTTGTCATAAAACCGATGATRCTACTAATGTTGCTGATCTATATTACAAAGAAGTGGTTCGGTTACATGAGATTCCGCTTACAATTGTATCCGATCGAGATGTGAAGTTTCTTAGTTATTTCTAGAAAACGTTATGGCGTTTGATGGGAACTAAACTACTTTTCAGTACTTCTCACCATCCACAAACAGATGGTCAGACGGAGGTAACTAATCGCACTCTTGGGAGTTTGTTAAGAGGGTTAGTTAGCAAGAGCACAAAGGATTGAGATGTTAAACTCGCACATGCCGAGTTTGTAACACCCCCACTTACTAAGGAGCCTCAATCAGGCCTTCCCTCATAAATAAGGGCGCTACCATCTCGGTTTCCCGAGATAAGTATATCAAGTAGACCATCAAAGAATATTTAATAAATTATTTACAACTTACAGCGGAACAAAAGGTAAAAAAACTCAACCATACAAATTACGAAAATACAACTGGTGAGACTACTATCGCCTAACGACCAACTCTATGTCATGGGACCACTCAAACCCTGCAGCAACACTAAGACAACATCCACACTAAACCTGAAAGTCTCACTGCTCAACATCCCTGAATGGATCACGACAGTTTGTAAACAATAGACGGGGTCAGACAACTGAATAATTAGCATAAGATATACACAACCATATAAGTCAATCGATAGTAGTCAAATAATCCTCCAACTCCAAATGTACTCCATAACCGACTACACACCAAGGTGTGTAGCCTTGCCAGATTACCTATCACAACAGGTAATCCACACCGCTAGTGGGGACCGCAGCCGTGCCACCTAAGCCCCGCTCATCACAACGAGCGAACCTAGATCATTAATATGCACATCCCCCTTATGACGGGAGACAAGAGGAGCAAACATGGGGTTGGAATCATCTCCCAAAAACGGTCCCACAACAGTAACCAACAACAGTATAATCTCAATCACAAAGATAATAATACCAATAAGCAACCACAACTACAACCACATATTATACCAATTATACAATCAACCGAGTAGGGAAAACTTACCTATAGCGATTCCCAAGCAAGCATCGATCATTACACACATGCACACGGAAGACCACCATCGACACCTAAAACAACGATATGACCTCATCACAAACAACCATAATCCTAACCAAACCCCCGGGTGGTGACGATGACTTCCCTCACTCGATAGACTAAAGACTAGGTCGTATCCAACTCGCACATCCGCTCTCATGGTGGTCTCCCAGGTGAAGGCTCAATGGTGATAGGGTGGAAGAAGAAAAACAGAGAAGTTGTTCTGGTTTTAGATTTTGTGAAACATAAATGAAATGAAAAAAATAATTTGGGTCACAACTTCCGTGTAACATTATATTACGCTGATGCTAAGGCACTCGGTCGAGTGTCACAACACTCGGCCGAGTGACCCTTACTAGGTCGAGTTCCTGGTCTCAAAACAGTATAACTCCAAGTCCGCCCTTACTAAAGGATCTAGCGAGGTCAAAGGCACCTAAGATCAGTCAATGGATCCCCCAATAGGGCGGGTATTACAGTCTTGCCCCCTTAAAAAGAACTTTGTCCCGAAGTTCTTCTCCCACGTCACGTAACAATCAAACCGAAAGATGCCACATGATATAGATATATATACCACAACTGTAACCATCGCGACTCCAACTATTCGTCACCACTCGTTCGTCTTAAGACTATAATTATCATATTACCCACACCACTACACATAGAATGCCACATGACACACACCATAACGATAATTTTATCATAACATACTATATAACACATGTCACCATATTCTTTTCTAATAAAACATAATAAACAAATAGCAAGAACCACGGAAATACCCAGTTTTACAACTTTTAAACACGCTCGACGTTCTCTACCCCTGTTAAAAAGGAACTTCTTTCCCGAAGTTCACCCTCAAGACGGTCAAAGGTCTGAAAGGAAAATGAAATGAGCCAACTTATCACGTGATCATCCCATAATTTACAGCACGAAAATGATCGGAGTACATGAGAAAGGTATCAATGCAACCCCAAATGTATATAAGATCAATACTTGACTAGCGTTATCATCACTACTAAGATAAAATCTAACATAAATGCAAGAAATAAAGAATAACAATGGCTAACACAAAGGTAGTACCCAAGATGCCATACTACTTAGAAATGGAACTGTGTGCTTTAAATGCCACTCAAGACTCAATAACCGCACACTACCACACCCGACGAAGGCTACCATCCAACATGTTACTAACAACATCGCATGACTACGCGGCACAACAGTTGACTCACCCATACATCATACATCATGCAACAAATATACAATATAAACAAGAAATCAAGAATGCAATCTACGGTGAAACACCAGGTACTCGATCGAGTACGCTGTACTCGGTTGAGTACGCCATACTCGATCGAGTATCCAGAGATCAGAAAGCTTCCCAAATGAGAAATACTCATTACTTGCTAGAGTACGTTAGGTACTGGGTCGAGTACATGATACTCGGTCGAGTGCTCTACATACTCGACCGTATCGCATGATCAGAATACTCCCATCATGTAAATAAATGTACTCACCTGCAAGACCACTCCGTGACATCAAGGTCACCATAATTCACACACTAACTACCAAAGTTTAAGAACATGCAAAACAAATCTTGGTGTTATGGCCGATTACAACACAACCACATAAAAGTTCAAGTACCAACAACGATACCAAATCCGAAATAAGTTCAATCAACTAAAACAAGGAAACGAGATAAGGAAGATCTCAAGGGTACTCGCCCACATCATCATCCATGGCCTCCTCATTCTCGGCACCGGGCATCCCAGCTACATCATAACCTTGCTCCGCAGCATCTCCCATCCATCTCCTTTCCGAGCCTAGCTGACATCCATAGTTAGCTCCCCAAGGACTGGAAAGACACCCAAGATCACAGCTCTCCGACACTCCCCAAGTAGATTGATCCACGCCATAGTAGTGGAAAGCGCCACTATTATCCTCGGGTCCTCTCCACCATACCAGTTGAGCTAAGTCTGTCCCCGCGTTCTGAAGGTGAGCCATCTCATGTATATTACTCAACACTAAAGTGTTGGACAACCTCTTCGTGAGATCACTAACCTGCATACGGGGGTCGTGGATCATCGAGTAACCCGAATACTGGTACTGAGGTGCACTCTGCTGAACATAAGGGGTCTCATATGCCACCTCTCTCACCACTCTCACTCCCCTAGACTTCCTGGGTGGTTGGGTCACTCTTCTACGACTAGTAGGCAATGTAGGCTCCGGCATCTCCTCAAATACATGGTCTGAAATGAGGTAGGTCTGATAGGGAGGGGCCATGTAGTCGGTTCACTACTCCAAGTGGTTAGTCTCGGGTAGGTTAGCTGCATTAGGTAACCTCATCCATCTCATCCCCTTCACTCTCCAAGCCAAAGTCCCATCATCAAGTACCCTTAACCACTTCTGGTGCAAAAGTTAATCCTTATCCATGGTCGGCACACTTTTGAACATAGCGGGAAACTCAGTAGAAGGCTCAAAGTTAGTCAACCTCTGAGCAAGACGGGTCACGATGGCACCACAACTAAGATGAAGATGTGAGGACTGAGCCATATGTGCCAAACTAGCACACACTATGGCAGGGGTACTGTAGTGGGAACGCTCATCTCGTTTAGGGTTCAGGTAAGACATCAACAACATCACCTGATGTGAGTTCAGCTTACTCACATCACTCCTTCCATAGAGAAAACAGGTCATCATCCTAAGGAATATCCGAAGGGTCACATGTTGCACATCATATATCAACATGACACTAACACTCGGTGCCGTACTGGTGATCAAAGAATGGTAGCTACTCGCCCCCACACTCCTTGGCGACATCAAGGTAATAATTCGGCTTGGCCTTTTCTAGCCCTAACCGCTCAGCTAAATCATCCAAAGTCAAACAGAAGTTGGTGTTCATCAACCGAAAACTAACGATTTCACCCTCTTCATCATAAGAATAAGAAATCATAAACTCCAATGTCAAACATTCATAAGAATGCTTACGAAGTCGGTATAGCCCTAACATACCCAAAGTCTCAAAGATATGTCTCACATCCATCTCAATTCCCAACTCCTCCAAAATACCAACATCCATACACCTAGTAGCCTTCAAAGTACGACTCATCAAGGCTACAAAAAGTTATCTTTGCATAAAAACCAGTGAAAATTACCGACGGGTATTGGGACACTGCAGGAACCGTAGGATCTTGACTCCCTTGGCGTCGCTCGACTTTGGCGGTACCGGCTCGGGTCCTTTTGCTTGGTGGTCGGGTGGCAGCGGCTCTCGAAATACTGTAAAAACACGGGTTTGGCAACAATTTTTGGTTTCAATAAGATTAGAGCAAGAATAAATTCAGATTTAGTATACTCAAAAGATGAAGCTTTATGATGGATTTTTCGCTCAAAATACTCAAAATCACGTGCAAAATAAGATAGTATTAGCATCCCATTACCTTTTTCAATCTTAAAAGAGGATTTAGAGTAACAAAAAATCAAAATTTGGGGGTAAACCCTTGAAATTTTGGGACCAATTACTACAAATTTTGAGCTCATAAATCATTGTTCCTAACATCAATAACACGATCTAATGCAAGGTTTTTTGAAATTCGACACCTATATCATGAGTCTAAGGCATAAAAATCAAAATTTCAGTTTCTATTCAATGTTTTTCTATTCAAAACATATTGGAAACAATAGAAGTAAAGTTACCTTGTAATTTGACTGAAAATCATTTGCAAGGATGAACAAAGGAAAGGATTGAAGAAGTAATTTGCACAAAATCCACAACTTTTGTTGAGAGAAAGAGGTTTGAGAGAGATTTTGAGTGGTAGAATAAGTGTAGTTGTCGAAAATAAGAAGTAAAAGAAACATATAAACAACCGGAAATTAATTCGCGATTTCTAAGTAAATGTATATACCTCGTTTATGCACCTTTCGCCAAACACCCAGTGATGATTGGGCCATATGTTTCATATACGAACCAATATTATTACATTTCATTAATTCGTCGACAAATGATTGCTCAAACAAGTCGTTTCAACGCCTCTGTTGTCATCTACGCGTCGATATGACCGTTTTAACAGTAATTAGAGTGCATTTGGAGTCCGAGGGCAAAAACATAAAATATATCCTAAAAGATATAAGTCTTGCCCTTCACGAAACCTATGCACGCTAAAATAACGATTTACAGGCTGGGGAAGAGGAGCAGCGTCTGCTGCGCCAAAAATCAAAGTCTGCTTATTTCCTTCCTAATTTCGCCATGATTCTTCTAGGTCGTTTTTCCTAAACCCCTCCTCGTGATTCATATAAATAGAGGCCTTCGCCTCACATATTTTTCACGCGAGTGTCCACCCCTTGTTTTCTCTCTTTTCATTCTAAGACCACGTGCTTTTTCTTTGATGCCTACGTGCTTGATCTACTCGACCCCGTAAGCCTATGTCATTCTAGGTACCAGTCACGTTTGCATAGACCGATCAATTTGACCACTACACTTAATCAACTTGTTTTCTAAAATCCCTTTTTCAAGGGCATCTTCGTTTTACATCGAGTCGAGTAATCACTAACGACAATTTAGTCAATCTCGTTTCGTAAACATATAAGTCTGAGGGTGTAAAATCCTTATTTATGTTTTATTTACTGTTTTTATATATTATGTAAGAGTTTACGTCGAAAATATGCTCGGAATCGTTTTCAAATCATTGTTTTAAAACCATTTTAAAGAAACAGCAGGGAAAGACCGTTGAGAAGAATCGCGGGAGCAGCCGTGCCTTCTGGAACAGTCGCAGCATCTGTTGCGCCTCTTCTAGAGGCTGTTTATCTGCTGTTGCTCTCATTCTTCTTCCTCGAGTACTAGTTGTTTCGTTTGTTATTCTTTCCTTCATTTTCTTTCTTTCTTCTGTAAATTTAGGTTTTCTAATTTATTTTATCAAATCCTTTTCGACCTAAATCCCTTATAATGCGATATTTGCGGGTTTTCTTCTCTTATTCAAATCCGGGTTTCAATGGTTCGGTATTCCCATATCAAATCATTAAAATTCAACCCTTGCTACATATGTCTTTCATCTTTATGTAAATAATCTGCATAAATCACTTCAACTTCGAGTCTAATGCCAATAATCGATATGAATCCAATCAATTAACACTAACGAACACGGGTTTGACTTTCAAAGTCAGAACTGTGACACCCCGCTATTTAAGACACCAAATTATAACATAATTTAAAATATAAGTAGCGGAAATATGGGATTTTTAAAACATTTTTGGAGTCTAAAAGCGAAATGTCATAATACTACAAACTTGCGAAAAAAGGAAATATAAAA
>VHZZ01021892.1:15151-28920 GCA_009801015.1 Silene noctiflora | reverse complement strand
GCAAGTGACTCCACTCAGCCGAGGACGCACCTCGCAACACCACAACACCATACCACCACCAATCTCCGCATACAAACCACACAGCATATACAACAAAATAATCATACAAAATGCCAAACACAAATCAACAACCGAGTAGGGAAACCCTACCTGGCTAGCAAATCACCACAATAACAGCTCAGAGACGCTCTTCTACGAATCCACCTCCTATACCATACACAATTACAATCCACCCTCAAAACCCCCAAATACYCCAYAATACCAATTAGGGTTTAAACATTGTTAACCAAAAGACATGAATTCAGTATGTAAAACTTACCCACGAAACAAGGAACAAGATGACACAAACGACACCGGAAACCGACGACTCGAACTCCTGGATTTGCAAATAGCGCGAGAAGGGAAAGGCACGATCTCTCTTTTGGCTTTTGAAAGGTTTTTAGTGAAAATATGATTTGTGATAGTGATGAAAACCGTCGGCCGTAATAATAACTAATCTCGCGTTATTATAAAAACCTAACTAAACAGGCCTGTAATACATTCTTACTCGATCGAGTAAGCAGGCTACTCAATCGAGTGGCCCTTACTCGATCGAGTCCCATGAGTACTCGATCGAGTACCAGATAGACATACTCTGATTCCAATCTACATAAGTCCTACTCGGTCGAGTAACCAGAGGCAGAGAAAACCGTAGTATTACACCCACAATCCTTATGAACATACACTCGACTTATCACCATCCTTCTTGTCCCATCACGTTTGACATCACCCATAATCCACTCAACTCATTTCTCCTATTACCCACCTCTTTAGTAATCCGGTTACCTTCTCATGGCTCCAACACTCAAATTCCATTAATTTGTATCAGCAACTCCCCATTATTTCTTATCAATAATCTCTCTCCACATGCTACTCACTCATACACACCATCAATAAGTCCACACTCACAAGGATTACTCTTTAATCAACTACACCTTTCCTTAATATCTTCAGAAACCATTATTCATCTCATACCGTTGCCTTCTCGAAGAACAACACACCAGGCTCACCTCTTAGTATTCCAAATTCATAAACAAAACCACTACATACAAATCCACTTCGTGGTATTCAACGGTCTAAGCTCACTAAACACCCTTCTTTTCCATTTCCTATCACTACCTTCCATTGCACATATCCGTAACCAATATAGTCATAACCATCTCCCTCCATAAATCCTCACATCCCATATTACCACAATTCACCTCCCTCATCTCAACTTTTCAATTTCACATTCTTCGACTCACATTACCACTCACATCACCATTCGACAAAAAATGCGTAGCACAACTTTACTTAAGCCCACGACTCTATATCACTCACCATAACCCACCAAATGTGCTCCTTGCCCCAATGAACTCATCGACTTCACTTCCTCTTTTCACTACCACATGTAACCACATGTCCTCCCAACAAACTCATACCCATCATAGGGTGGTACTCCCCCCGCGCCCTAGGATCTGGTAACTTACGCATACAGAACAACACATATGTAAAGGAATGTTTTAAGACACAAAACAACCGTAAGCACATAGCCCACGACTTAAAACGAACATATATCCACCTTAAAAAGACACTCGATCGAGTACCAAAAACACTCGGTCAAGTACACTCAGCTCGGTCGAGTCATATATGTACTCGGCCGAGTTCAACTGTTCCAGAACCTGACCAGAAAAGGCCAGAAACGGACTCGGTCGAGTACGTAACGTACTCGGTCGAGTACGTAACGTACTCGGTCGAGTACGTAAGGTACTCGGTCGAGTACGTAACGTACTCTGTCGAGTACGTAAGGTACTCGGTCGAGTACGTAACGTACTCGGTCTAGTAGACACCACTCGATCGAGTGCCTCGCACACTCGGTCGAGTAAAAAACTTACAACACTTCTGTTCCAAAAACTCAATTTACCCACTCGGTCGAGTGTCAGGGGCTCGATCGAGTACCCCGTACTCGGTCGAGTCATGCTATATACGAACTACCCCATGCTTAAACATAACATAAAACTTACACAACGTTAACATATTACTAACTCCATATCAATACTTCAACATATTCAACCATCAACTCATATCCACATAATTCACATTTCTCCATTCACCTCATACAAATAAATCCGGCATTCATATGAAACAAGTACGAGCATATGAAACACATAGAAAACATATGAACCCACAACGACCCTTGACACCCCACCATGACCGGTTAAAAGTTGTAAAGGCAATTATGCGGCTTTGGGACGTCTCCCTAGCCTTTGCGGTAAATTTAAATAACTCCTACCCGGATTCATTTAATTAGACACCCTAAATTCATTGGTTCATTGGTCTTAGGTTCCAAAATCGTTGCTCTAATACCACTTTGTAACATCCCCATACTCCGAGGCACCTTACTAAGGACTACCTCCGAATATAAGGATGCTACCATCTCGGTTTCCCGAGGTAGTGAGCGTCATAAAAACCATAATGAAACATTAAATAAATATAGTTTAAAAATGTTTACAGCATCCTCCATGAAACGGAGTACAAAAACCAAACCAAAAGTGTGATAAACTAAACAAAGTCTGCGGAAGCTACAAACAAAACTCGTGATGACTCCACCCTTCTAACCCCGCCACATAGTCAACAACCATCATCGTTAATACCTGCTAAGCCAACTGCTCAACATCCCCGAATGTATCACCACAGTTTTGAAAGCAGTAACGGGGCCAGTCATCTGAACATACAACTATATAAAAGTAAACAATGTAAACAAACCAACGATCACCACACCGTCACCACCACCATCATCACATCACACATCAAGTAACCGACTACACACCGAAGTGTGAAGCCCTGCCATTGGAGGACCGCAGCCACACCACCTAACCACCCACAATACCCAAGTCCCTTAATATGAACATCCCTCCTGCGCTGAGAGAATGCAAGAGGTGAACAATAGGGGTGAGACCACCTCTCACAATGGCTCACAATCACAAGCTCAACCACACCCAACATCAACATCAACCACCAATATCGCCATCACAACATCGTCACAATCATATAATCATATCATAATAAGCATAACAAGATCATCACATTATACAATACATAGTTCTACAGATAACTGAGTAGGGAAACCCTGCCTCAACTAGCAATCCGGTAACAAGAAATTGATCAGAATGCTTCTTCTACAAAGTCTCCTCCTATAACAAATCAATTAAGGCAATTAAGACACAAATCCCCAAAAACCCCCAAATCAGAAATTAGGGTTACAATACAATAGGCCAAAAGGCTAAATCAAAGAATTACCCCGACGATTACGATATTAGGATGAGCGAAAACCCCCAACAATTGACAAAGATGCGCCGCGGCTTGAACTTTTAGAATGAGGAGCAGTTATCGATGTATTGGTTTTGTTTTAAAAAGAGAATAAACGATTTACTGCTTCTCGTTCTAATATATATACTTTCCGCAAAAAGGCGTCACGAACCGGACACTCGGTCGAGTACAAGACACTCGACCGAGTGCAATGCACTCGACCGAGTACACCTCACTCAACCGAGTGCTCCGCACTCGTCCGAGTCCCCAGATTACAGAACACTGACAAACCAACCCATAACAGCTACTCAGTCGAATTCGCCCTAATCGGCCGAGTAGCCTAAGGTCACAAAACTGATGTATTACACTAAGGGTTTAAATGACGATTAGGCCCCTCAAATTAGTCTAAGGAAGAGCTAGAGATAGTAGGACTCGTGGGAGTCCTTCAGTTGAAGGTACATTGCACTATGCTAGGGGACTCGCACGAGTCATTGAGGACTCGCACAAGTTGGCTTCGGACTCGCACAAGTCTGGAAGGACTCACACGAGTTCTCCACCAGTGCCTGCTACTTTGGCTTGCTGCCCCAAGACTCGTGGGGGCTCCTCGGGACTCGTGGGGGTTCCTCATCATTGCCCGAATATTTCACATAATTACTATTATAACACCCCCATTTATTCAAGAGCCTTTAGCAAGATATTCCCAAATAAATAGGACTGTTACCATGTCGGTTTCCTGAGGTAGTGAATAACAAAGATGCACAAACCAAAGTACTTTAATAAAATCATAAGTTTGTTATAACATGATTTCTCATAGGACTAAAAACAGTGAAAATAAAATTACAACTGAAGACTTCTAATTATGTGACCTAGTTTTAGGTCGGTCTTCCAATTCCCCATGCCATCCCATGCTATAAGTGAATCCATCAGTTTCCTCTCAATCTGCTCCCCATTACGGATCATCACCAGTGTTTACGAATACGCTGTCAACCTTGAGGTTGAGTTGGATAATCAAATAAAAAGTACTATGCAAATTGTATGAATATGCAATTGCCATGACCTTTCTATTGAGCTCATCAACTCGAAACTCCAACCCGCCAATCCCTGACCGAGTCTGCCTCGATCAAATTGAGAAACCAGCATTTCGCTTAGGTTCTCCGGAGTCAGGTCTGCAGAACCTTCTCGGGCCTTTAATCACAGATATCAAAAACTAACATCCGAAGGGATATGCAAACCGATATCAAATCCTAAGATGCATATGCCACTAATGCAGTACCATATCATAAATCAATCCATACCCAAGCTGATAACCAATGCATATGCCATACTCATGAATACCATATCATAAATAATCCAATGAAACATGCAGATAAAATTATCCAAAGAGACATAGCATCCAGATAGAATAAACAACGGTATGACAGATCGAATTAACCTACCTTGTAAAGCAAGTCTTGATAATTAAAGTAGTAAGGCTTAGAAGTATTCCACTGCAAATCCGTCACCTAACACAATAATATTTATTATTAACTACTTGTTCGTATCATTCCAATATTATTATTACCGTCTAATTNATTCCAATATTATTATTACCGTCTAATTATTTTACCGTTGTTATTATTATTATCATTATTATTATTATACTTATTATTATAGTTACGGAAATGAATTACGAAAAACAAATTAAGAAAACTAATTACGAACAATTACGAAGACTAAGTATAAAATGAATCGTAAATACCCGAGCCCAAACCCGACTAACAACCAAGCCCAACTACCCTTCTACACAACCACCAGACACCACCAACCAACCACCAACTCCACTGTGGCAGACCTCTGCACCACGGTGGACCCTTCCTGACACCACTCGCCCTTCGACCCAGCCACCGTGCCCCAACTAACACCAGGGCAGACTCCAACTCCCTCGCTACTCTAACCAACCCATCATACACAACCCCTATTCAACCACCAGTTGCTGCCTTATGCCACCACTGGCGACCATCACCACCGCCGACAAATAAGGGTTCCAGTGGAAGCCTAGACACTACCTCGACTCACACCACCACCTCTCCTTGCCTCACCAAAACCCGACAGCCACCACCATTACTCAACAACAACCTAGAACAACCCTGAACACGAATCCAAGTCTGACCCTCATCTCCTTAAACACCCAACACTACCACCCTTGGACACTACCCAGTCACCACTTACCCACGGTGTTTCCAGGGGTGGTCCTTCTCAACCACAACCACGACCCACGGACCATGAACCACCGCACAAATCTTAACTAGACACGGATAACTACTCTGTTCTCCCTTCTCTTTTCCCCTGTTTCTTCTTACTCTCCGGCCACCGCTCACATGCCACTTCCCCTGACCACCACCCGACCACCACCGTGGTCGACTCCTACCCAGAAACAAGACCCACCAAACCTAGGTCCAGCCAACAATAACAATGGGTCCAAAACAGACTTGAGATTTGGTCCCCTGTTTCGGTTATATGAGTAGTCCTCAGACCCCTTGTCAAAAACCGCCCTAACCACCACCACAGCCACCACCAAGGGTCACCCTAGGTATGGTCATAGTCCCCTATGTCCCTTCTAACCCAGACCCTAAACACAACCCAGGTAAAATTGTCAGAACAGGTTTGTCGACCCCCATCTAAAACGCTTAAAAGAAGGAACTAAAATGGATATGAACTTACCAAGGGTTTAAGATGGCTATGGCGTTAATGACAAAGCTCTGAATTCTGGTGTGAGGAAGGGCGTTTGAGTGTGTGTGTTGTGAGTGTGAATGGTAGGTGAGGAGTGACATGAGGAAAAATAAAGAGGGACGATAGGAGTGACATGAGGAAAAAGGGGATGAATGGTAAGTGAGGAGTGGCGTGAAAACGCGGTGTGTATGAATGTGTTATTCTTGAAGACGAGGTACATCGAAACTAAAAGTATCATAAAATACCACATTCAAACCTCGTAAACGTAAGGTCATCCTACCATTTATACGATTGGCTCAAATCCCAATACCGTTCATTATTTTATTCGTTTATCGTGCTAGCTACGTAAGACTACATTTGAATTAAGTATAATTATTTTAGTAATTATCGTTTATATATATATATATATATATATACATATCGCTTTCGATATTAGTATTCATATTATTTATTACTTTACGAGCTATATAAATACGGAGTATTACAATTACGGCCTTTAGTCTTGACCCCACGTTCTTGCTTGGTCGTTAAGTGCGATCAATTTAGCTCCCGAAATGCTCATGAATCCAAGGTCAGCACTCTTCTCCTACCAAAAGCACCAAAACCTCATAGTATAGTAAATAGGCAACTAATGATAAGAAATGACCCTAATACATATATAAAGGCGTGTGGAACGAAGCTAGTTAGGGGACTAAATGTGCCTAAATACGAGTCACATCAAATATCCCCAAACCGAACCTTTGCTCGTCCCGAGTAAAGAGGTGACTAAACTAAGACTTTTATTTAAACTAACTAATAAACTAGCCGATGTGAGACAATTAGCGGGTCTCACTCCATCCCTTCAACTCACAACAAGGCATCCATGAGGTAGGGTGCCTCTTGCAAGGCAAGGCGGGGCTTGCCAAAATGGCGATTCATCCTACATGTAGCACAAAATCGAAGCAAAGGATGCATCTACAAAGGAATAGCCACTTTCCTCATCTAAGCCGCGGAAATCATTTAAACGGGAAGCAATATAAGGGTACATATTCCGTCAAAGATACTATTTCTCCAAGTTACTATGTCCAAAAGGATACAAACAAGTCACCTCCAAATGGTGTCGAACTAGACTACTTTTGTCCACAATCGCTAAATGATTTCGTCAAGGGCGGTCGGATGGGATAGAAGAATGATCCCTATGATGTTAGTGGTATGTGACATGGCAAGTCGCGGGTTCTCTACAAGTGAAAAGGCCAAGGGTCGTCCCAAGCTCGACAAGGTGGCATAACAAAAGGTTTTGGGGAATGCATTGCTCAATTCTTTTAAAACAAGAGTGGATTTGATTGGCATTTGAAACCTGACCTCATTCACATTCACTTTCAAGACATTAGATGGGGTTTGTACCTTGCTAGCTAGTGTCCTTTGCTTTCCCCAATYGCTTATTAGGCAACCGGTTAACCTCTAGACAAATAGCTTTCTCGGGGTAGTCACTCTGTCTTTGGGTGGTCGAATTCACAATCATATGGGGACCCAATTCAATGGATCCCTCACCAAAGAACATTGAAGTGGTACGCCTCCATCAAAATAGTTCACTTTGACATTTCACTTTACAAAACATTTGAGGTTTACTTTAGGATTTATCCACAACAAAAATTTGAAAAGAGCATTACAAACTTATTATTGAAAAGTATTTTTGGGATGCCAATCCACCAAGTCAAATCAAGATCACCTATACAAATTTATCGGGTCCATATCACATCATAGGGTTGGACAAGGTGACTCACATGCAAACCTTTGACTAGGCCTTAGCTCATGGGACAAAAGATACTAGTAGGACACAATCTAGGGTGTCTTGTATGTATTCTAGCAAACAAAGTCTCAAGGAGAAAAAGTATCTACAAGGGCCTTATATACACTTATCAAGCTTACCATTTAGGCATTTTCACAAAGTTTTTCCTTAATGCAAGCTATATGCCATGATGCAACTATATATACACAAGTCTAATGCACATGCTCTAACAACTAATATGACAAGTAACCTAGATGCAAACTCTTATCATCACATAGTAAACAAGCCGCAAATGCAAAAATTCACCACGTTGTCATTAACATAAAAAGAGTAGGGATAAGAGAATAGAACGATCATACTATGCGACTCTTCATGCATCCCTTAAGGATGTATCGAATGTGGTGTAGTCCCTATGTGAGAAGAGTAACAAACACAAGTATATACAACACTAAAGGTATAAATTACAAAGTAAAGGACATATTTTTGGCTTTTTGAAAATTTTTCAATTTTTTATGGATTTTGTTTTTCTGAAAAAGAAAAGAAAAGACATGTTTAAGTTTTTCAAGTTTTTCGAATTTTTTATGAGTTTTAGAATTACAATTCTCATCCCCACACTTATTCCCAACATTGTCCTCATTGTACAAAACTGGGCAAGGGAAATGCAAAATGCAAGTGCATGAATGCATGAATGAATGCTCTAGTCATATAAACCTATATGATAAATATGTACAAGTGATGCAAACTAAGATAAACTATACTACGTGATGCATACTATCGATTGTTCGGAGAGCCAATTTGAATTGACTCTGGTAGCCTATGAGCACGTCTTCCCCAAACCAAATGAAACACTATTTCTAGTGCAAAAACCTGGGGTAGACTTGGCCATGAGCCATGAATGCAATGCATGATTAAGTTTGTCATTTTGGATTCTTCACAATGGGAGAAAAAATATGTAAAAATACCTCAATGGTACCGAGTTGCGAGTCTTTGATGTTGCTAGACTCAAAACTCATAGCCATGAAGGGTCCAAAATGACACAACATGAACTATGTTAGAACAAGTTAAAGAATACTATGAACAAGATTTGAAAAAGAGTGAAAATAGATGCAAAGGGAGGGGTAAGAGACTCACAATTGTGAACAAGGGGAATGCTTTCGGAGCCATTACCATCCACGTGTGTCATCCTCCTCTTTGTCTTCTACTTTGACACTCACTTACTCTTTTGTGCTCTCGCCATCACTCCCTTCATCGGAGCTCGAGCTACCACTTTCTTCAATGCTTTGATCATCATTTTCACCACTTCTATCATCATCCATGCTACCATCTTCGGAATCTTAACCATTATCTTCTTCTTCAACAACCTCTTCATTCCTTTGACTTGAATTCCCGACCCCCTCATCTTGGGGAGCATTAGGAAAGAATACCCTCTTGTCCACCCAATCCGGCAAAGGACAATTATGGTCAATTAGTCCCCGCCTAGCCATATGTAGGAGGGATGGATATTGGGCGTAATAAGTGTTAACTCGTTCCTTGTATGCCTCCCTATGGAGATGCTTCAATAGTTGCGTTGCAAAATCATTTCCCTCAACTACGTTAGGGTCGTTGACGGTGAAATCTTGAAATACAAATGGATAGGGCGGAGTAAAAAAGGTGGAAGAGCTCTCATGTTGTGCTTGTTGATTTTTAAGGATAGACCTTGCTTGATGAGAGATTGGTAGAAGCTAGTTGTCTCGAATCACGTTGATACGACACATGTTGCTAAGCAAGGTCAATGGCATCGCATCCTTGGTAAGCCACTCGAACTTGCCTGTCACATTATCATGAGTAACCTAATGGAATTTGTAGATTAAGGCATTTATGTCAAGAAGGGTACCCCCTTTCACCGGTTTATAAGCCTTGTCGATGTTGAAGTTCGGGTTATAGTGCTTAGCAAACCTCGTTATTAAACCACCATTAACAATGTAGGCCATGTTATCTTTAGCCTTTTGAATGTCACTCCATATTTCAAGTAGCAATTGGAGTATATCATAAGGAGATTTATACATCCCATGGATATTGATATGATATTCGAGATAAACAAGGTCAAATTCCGAGAATTTGTTAGCTTCCTTGTGGGCAATGAGAGTACTAGCAATGAAACGATGTCAATAACGAAAACCCGGATGGTGAACATAAAGGGCATGACAATCCTTGTGGAAGGTAAAATCTCGTCTGGTAATAGCTTTCCCAATTGGTCTAGCATCAAAATTACGAGGTTTCCTTGAAAACCTTGGTAGACTTGTAAGACTAAAGACCTCACCAAAATCCGTCTTGTTCATTCTTATTGACACATTCTCAAGTCAGAATTCCACATACCTCCTATCTTCCTACATAACCAATTTCAAAGAGCTAATGAACTCTCCGGAAAATCAATGAGTTGCTCAATCTCCGGTGTAGTATATATTGTTTCCACCTATATTGCTCCATTGCTCCCCCTTTTATGAAGTACCAATGACTTGGATGCTAGAACCTTTTGCCTTTTGGAGAAATTTTGAGACTTTGAAATGTTGGTGTTGCCTTTTGTTCTTGCCATTTCCAATGCTCCTTGTAGTATGTATCAACAAGTCTTCAATTTGCCTTAAAGCTCACCCTTACTCCCAATTTCAATTCCAAGAACAATCACTTTGGGGATTTTTTTCAAATTTCTTCAAACCCTAGAAATTGTTGGTTGAATTTGGTTGTTTTTGATGATTAGAAGAGTTAAATGTTGATAAAGGAGTTGTTGATCTGGCTAAAAGAAAGATTGTGATGAAGTTTGACGATTTTGAGTGAGTATTTGATGAGTTTGAAGTTGGAGTTTTGGTAAAAATTGTGTTTGAGTTGATATGGTGTTTGTAAGAATGAATAAGGAAGGAAGGAAATAGGTATAAAGTCGAGCAAAGAATCGGGAAAAACAAGGGGACTCGTGCACGTTCCCTAGGACTCGTGCGAGTCTTTGGACAGTGCTGATCCTTCTTAGGGAGACTCGCACGAGTTCCGCAGGACTCACATGAGCTCTCCTACAACTCTCACGAGTTCTGCAAAACTCGCACGAGTTGGCTGGCAGTGGACTTTTCTCTTGCTCTTATTGCTCCAAATCCCACGAGTTGAGGCCACCTCGTGGGGACTCGTCTCTAGCACCCTTGATGCTTCCTTTGTTGAATTTCCTAGCATTGGGGTGCGATCCTTAGGCTTGTTTAGCCAAGGCATATGCTTCCGCACACTTTGCTTGATCAATCTACAAACTTCAAAACACAATTAGTAACCTCCCTCACTTGCTCTCATATTCAAAAATCTTGTTAACAAAGCAAACAAAATGCAATGTTAAAATTTGAAAGAATTGAATTGAATTCAAATGCAAGTTAAAGAGTTAGTGTATGTACAAATGGTGGTTTAAGGGAGGACTCCACCAAACTCTCCTCCATTAAAGCTTTCAAGGGGGCATGTTGAGGATGTTGTTGATGTTGCTCAACAACTCATATAAGTAACCGAAAGTTTGCTCACATTCAAGATAGAAGTCTTGTGTTGACCTTGTCATTTCATATCTTCCATTCTCTTAGCTCCCATTGTCAAAATCGTAATGACAAGGGGCTACATGATCTTAGCTCGAGAGTAAAGCAATTCCGACATAGGGATTGACTAGCCCTTCGAACTCGTCATCCCACAAGCCATTGACTTCTGCTACTTCTTCCCCTAATTTGAAAAGACCATGGGTCGGTATAGTCCTATCTCCATTATTTTGGCCTTCAAGGCCTTCATTGGTACTTGTCTTTGGGAATGAGCTTTTCAGGCTCTCATTGGTGTTGTTTGTAAAGACTCCTAGCTCTCCGAATAAAGCTATTTCAATATCATCTACCTCCTTCTTCCAAATGGGCAAAGGTCTGTTTATCTTTTCCACTAGGATTTCCATCCTTGGTGGCCTTTGAAGTGGAGGATTCCGGCTTCTTCTTTTCACCTTTCCGATTGTAATGGTCAGCCATGAAGCATGGCTTATTCAAGTGTGGTGCCTTCATTGTCTTGTCGAGATTGAAAGTTATTTTATCATCACCCACTTCAAGGGTAAGCATACCGTTCTTGACATAATTACCGCTCCAGCGGTGTAAAGGAAAGGTCTCCCCAAGATCATGGGTATATTAGAGTCTTCCTACATATCCACTATGACGAAGTCTATCGGTATAAAGAATTTTCCAACTCTTACGAGCACATCTTCCCATACTCCTAGTGGCTTCTTTATGGTACGGTCCGCCATTTGCAATGTCATAGAATTACACTTCAATTCCCCCACACAAAGCTTTTCACACACCGAATATAGCATGACACTAACACTAGCACCTAGGTCTCATAGTGCTTTGTCAATAGTGGTGTCTCCAATAGTACATGGGATAGAGAAGGTTTCCGGATCTTTAAGCTTAGGTGGTGAATTTCTTGAATGATGGCACTACTAGTGTTGGTAAAGGCAATAGTCTCCGACCTCTTAATGGACCTCTTCTTGTTAAGAATATCCTTCATGTATTTCTCATAGGCTGGGACATGAGTGATAAGTTCCGTGAATGGGATAAAAACTTCCAAATTCTCCACAATTTCCATGAACTTCTTGAGTTGCTAATCAACTTTGGGTTTAGCTTGAAGACTTGGACGTGATCACAATGGGCTCCGTTTCAACTTCTTTACCCTTTTCTTCATTTCTCCTCTTCAATGATTCATTTGTAGTAGGCTCTACTACTTTGGTGTTCCTTCTTGATGAGCTCGACCCAATCCTTTCTTTCAAACCTCCATTTTGCATCCCTTCCCTTGACTTAGCATTTCCCTCAACAATATCCCCTTCAATTGGCTCCTTAGTGTTAGTTTAAGACCATCACTAGACAATTCTAATGAAAAGATAAATTACTTACTAATTTATGATTATGGTCTTAACACACATACATGCAAGAAAAAACATATAAAAGATGGTTCAAAACCATATATGATGAATTTTCTTACATTGCTATTGGAAATAATTTGGCACAAATCAAGGACACCTTCCTTGATGTTGTTCTTGAGCTATGAAATGGCAAGATCCTCCAAGACTTTAACTTAAAAGTCCTCCTTTGTAATGCACCCAAAACTATCTCAAATCCTTCTACAATTACTAACTAGATAATTTGTAGAAGGTATTGTATAAGAAAATAGTATTATTGATGTATAATATAATTTGTGATTTATTTTGAGAGTAAATTGGATTTTGCTTCCTTTTGAAATCAAAATTTTTAAAATTACTCCCTTTTGAAACTTTTTGCTTAAATTATTCCCTTAAATTGCATTTTTTTGCCAAAATTGCTCCCAAGCTCCACTTTAAGTGACTTATTTCGTCTGTTTTTTTAACTTATTTCGTTTGTAGTTTATCAATCTATACTTTGAAAGGTATTGCTATCTATACACATGTAGGGGAGTTCAAACATAGAGGAAATAAGTCAACTTAAATTGGACTTTGGAAACACTTTTAGGAAAAAAATGCAATTTAATTGGTAATTTTAGCAAAAAAATGCAATTTAAGGGAGTAATTTTAAGAATCGAATTCAAAATGGAGTAATTTTAAAAAAAATTGGTTTCAAATGGGAGTAAAATCTAATTTACTGTTATTTTGATGAGGTTTGATCAACAATTTGATCAAGTTTTGATGAAGAAGATGAAGTTTTTTTCTCTCTTTTCCTCCCTCTTACCAACCGGCCTAATGGCTATTTTAGGGTTTTTTTTTTCTTAAACATTCACCCATAAAATGATTAAAAGTTGTGTATATATAGGCCTCATGAAATTTAAAGAAATGAACTCACAAAACATGACATAATGGGCTTGCCAACCTCACATGGGTGGACTACTATGCATGTGTCGGTCCACTTGGACCTAAATCAGTCCATTTCGATTTTCGACATTTGTCCCACAAATGCTTATAAGACTTATATTTAATTAT
>VHZZ01021889.1:4296-18034 GCA_009801015.1 Silene noctiflora | reverse complement strand
TCTTTAGTATTCCGAATCGATAGATTCTTCACTGTCACAGCACATGGACTAAGTGATTCTCTCACAAAGCCCTTACTCAGGAGCTCCTCAATCTAACTTTGTAATTCTTGAGTAGCCTTAGGATCACTTCTATAGGCAACTTTATCTCTATTAGGTAGCATTGATCTTTTTCCAAGATCAATATGATGCTCAATGCCCCTGAGAGATGGTAATCCACTTGGAAGCTCATTAGGAAAGACATACCTAAAGGACTTCAACAACTCCTGGATCTCCTTAGGTAGAGGAAGGCTTGGCTCCTATGGCACATCCTTAGCAAGGAGAGTGAGCACATTCTCCCATCATTAAACTCTTGTACCATTTCAGCCTCTCTAATTAACAAAAGTTCTTTGGATGATTCAACCAAGTAAGGTGATATTGTATACTTAAGTTCTGGTGGAAGGGGAGCTAAGATGATCTTTTTAATTTCTTTCCAAACTTGAAGGTATAAGTGTTATCCCTCCCTTGATTCACAGAATCCCCGTCAAACTCCCATGGCCTTCCTAGTCGAAGATGACAAGTATTCATAGGGAAAACATCACGAAGAGCCTCATCAGAATAGCTCTTCCCAATGGAGAAAGGCACAATGCATTGCTTATCCACCTTAACTTCTGCCCCCTTGTTAAGCCACATCAGTTTGTAAGAATTAGGGTGATCTTGTGTAGGCAAAGCCAGCTTCTCAATTAGATTTTTTAGAAGCCACATTGGTACAACTCCCTCCATCAATGATAAGATTACAAACTCTTCCTTTAAGGTACATCTGGACTTAAAGATTTGTTGTCTTTGATTCATTTCAAAAGGCTAAGGTTGGGTATACATAACTCTCCAAGTAACCAAGTTCTAGCTTGAATCAGGTATCACCACCATTTCTTTCTCTTTTTGTTCAGTTTTTTCCTCATCATCATAAATTAGAATCTCATCATCATAAATTAGGATCTCATCGCCCCTGCCTCTAAAGAAAAAAAAAAGCCATATAAAATAAGTCTGTACTATAACAAGTCAACAACAAAGTCCAAATTATGTTACAAATATTGTTTTAAGGAAGCCGATTTAGTAATACATTAGTAACTCGATATTTTAAATTAGACATAAAACATACTCTCTCCAATTTTTTTATATCTTCCCCTCTTTTTTGGGCACAAAAAATAAGAAAGGGGAATAAAGAAGGAATAAAGTATTGTAAGAGCATCCGCAATGAAGAGTATGTCATATTCCTCTTATTTCTTCTCTTTCTTTCTATCTTTTTGACAACTCACATTCTCTTTCATCCAATTTGTTTCCACTATCTTCATCCTCCTCTTTAATTTTTTCCTCACATCAAAGAGGATTCTCTCTCCTTCCTCTCCTATATTTTAATGGCTTTTTATAATAGTTAATAAATTTATCAAAATAAAATATAATTCACATGGTCCAACTTTAGAGGAGAGTGGACACTTGGGCCAAGGTTGTACTTCCTCTAAAAATAGAGGAAGTCTTCCTCTTCCTTTTTCAAAGAGGATGTCAAAATTAGTCCAACATTGAAGAGGATATCCTCTTAAAGGAAAGAAGGTGCTAAGAGGATGCACCATTGTCTTCAATGTGAATGCTCTAATAGTAAAGTTTATAGGAGAGAGAAAATAATAAAAAATGAATAATGAATAAAGAATAAATAAAGGAAAAAGAGAAGATAATCAAACTTGTGTGAAAAAAGAAAGAGGGAAGATAATAAGAAATTGGAGGAAGTAGTATTTTTTCCCTATTTGCGAGGTGCGACTTTTTCTACGGGCATAGATGACATGGGCTGGTTAAGGGTTGAAGTCAGCCCGTTCAGCCCTAATCTGGCCCATGGGGATGGGGCCAGCTGGCCAGGGGGCAGGGACAAGATCGGTTCTAGGAATTGCAATCCTGAACTGGGAGGGACATGCCACGAGTCTGGCCCCAAATATCATTTTTCTTTAATAGGTTAAGTGGCAGGCCGGGCCAGGTATCTTGTAACCTGAACCAGCTAGGAAGCTTTGGTTGGTAGAGTCATGGCTGGACAGGATGGACATTGGTTTTGACAATCCGAGAGAGGCAGATCGAGCTGGATCGGGTTGGGCCAAAACTTGCAATTGGGCACCTCTACCTACCGGGCTGCAACACCTCTTATGGCCTTAACAAGAGTCAACCTTTCTACTTGTAAGAGAATATTCGGAGTTCATTGAATTGTCAATTAACAAAAAGGGAGAGCCTATCATTTCCCAAACCGTTAGTGATAGAAGAGTAAAGTGAAGAGAGAATGTTTATTAGTTATGATTGGTACTATGTTATTGGAACATGCATGCCACTCGAATCTCAATAGATTTCTAAGTGCATGCTGCGTTATATTTACCCGTATCCTATCTCCATGTTTTATGGAATAGGTTCATGCCTAGAGCTAGGTTGAACCAAACCCCTCATGATTGAAAACACATAAAAATATATTGTTCGCTCCGAATTAGAATATTTTGATGCGTTTATTAGGGATGTTTTAGTAGTAGATGCATGTTTAGTGAACAAACTTGTGATCATATAAAATTTTGTGATAATTCTGCCTAAATATTTATATGAAATCGATAATCTTAAATGAGAATAATATATAAGACTAATTTATATAATGAATATGTAATCCTTCTATTCTAGTTTTTCACCGATGATAAATTGACCGATTATAAATTGTTAATGCAGCCATGCGGGTCCATATAGTTTACATGTACAAAATATGTGGTGGATATTCTTCGTAAAATATAAAAAATAAACGGTTTTTTATCGGTAAATAGGAATATCTGTAATGACATAGTGGTTCATGGTGGTGCTCTTTGATTGCTTCTGGCACGAAGCATATGAGCTGTTTAAAGTTAAATGACTCATATGATTTAAGTTTGTTTAGATAATTGCTTATTTTGGTGTACTTGATTTACTGAACTTAACTTATAAGAGCTGAACTTTTCTTAACTGAAGTTATAAGCACTTTAATGAATTTATATATAGGTGCTTAATTTTTTCGATCTAAACTTATAAAAGCTTAACTTAATAGGAAAAATGGGTATGAATTAAACTGAATTTTTTTGAAGTGAACTTCTTGGATCTGAACTACTAAACTTATATGAGCATTACTTTTTTAAACTGAATTTATAAGAGCTAAATCGAACTTAAAGAGAGAGACGTTAAGTTCAAATTAAAAACCCAGGGTTTGAGGCTAACACTACGAGATCGCTTACTCCTAACTGATTACAGGTCCGTAGTAAAATTGAACCCACAATTAATCAACTATGAACTTCATAAAATTAACACATAGGAGTATATATCAAGTACTTATTTAGCACAATTATTTCTTTTTCAAATTAATGTAAATAAGCATTTCCATTTCTATTTTGCTACTAGTTTGAAGTAGTGAATAAACGCAACATGTCCCACTATAGTCACTAATAAATAACATCACTATTGAATATTGATCCCCCTCCACTACCACCTCCATATAAATTGATGACTTGATCACAACCCTTATCAAACTCCCTCTCTACATCTTCTTACTTTTAAGCTCATAAAATAAATAAAACATTCATAATTTTAAATTTTATGTTCTTAAAAAAAATAAAAATAAATAAATAAATAAATTTCCAAACTCTTCTGGTTTCTTCATATACCCCTTATTTTGATCAAAATTCAAAATTTAATTAGGATAATACCTATTTATTTATTAATTAATTAAAAATCCTCCAAGAAAACAACTCATGTGGATAAAGATTATATTAATATTAATTTTTAATCCTTATCATCATCAAAACTGTAATCACTTCCTAGATTTTCTCCAATCGTACGTAGTATCTCTAAGAATCTTCGTTTTTTATTCCTTTTAAGTTGTACGTAAACTCTTTTACCTCCAACATGGGAGCATAATCACTACTAGTGTTGCTATACTACTACTCTACTACTATATAAACCTATAAACTACTCTTCCATTGAGTGTGACTAACCCATATTATTCGGCCACAGATATATATTTCGGGGTGACTGCTATCTAGTTTATTTTAATTTGGATTCGAGTTAGAAGAAATTCAATTGATTACACATTAATTATATATGGACCCTATGAAAGAAATGGAGGCCAAATTGGCACATGATCCTAGCCACAAGTCAACAGTCCGTCGTGTTTGGGTCCCCGGCCCAATTGTAATCGGGGCGGGCCCAGCAGGACTAGCCGTGGCCGCATGCCTAAAGAAGCGCGGGATAATCCCGGGACTAATCCTTGAGAAATCGGAGTGCGTAGGTTCGCTTTGGAAAACTCGAACCTACGACCGCCTTCGACTTCACCTTCCGAAACAATTTTGTCAACTACCATACCTACCATTTCCTGACCATTTCCCAACCTACCCTACTAAGGAGCAATTCACCACATACCTTGACTCCTACGCCAAGGTATTCAACCTACAACCCGCCTTTGGACGGTCCGTTGTGTGGGCCCGATACGACCCAAGGCACGGGATTTGGCGGGTTCGAGTTCGAGCCAAAGATGAGAGGGAGGAAGTGGAGTATGTTTGCCAATGGTTGCTAGTGGCTACAGGGGAGAATGCTGAAGCCTTTGTGCCTCAAATTGTTGGAAGGGAAGATTTTGTGGGACCCATCATTCACTCTAGTGAATATAGGAGTGGACATGAGTATAGTGGTAAAAAAGTGTTAGTTGTGGGATGTGGTAATTCTGGCATGGAAGTTTGCTTAGATCTTTGCAATCATAATGCTTTCCCTTCTTTGGTGGTTAGGAATTCGGTAAGTATTTGCCTCCTTCACTCTAAATTCATTAACGGTCTCACAATAAATTTGTCATCCCAGCATCATTGTTTTCGTTTTTGAAACCCTCAGGTAGGGAGGGTCGAGGTTTAAACTATTAACTTCGTGTGTAAATATTTGGGGTCGGATGATATTTTTCACTGAAATACGAAAAATCAGCGAGCCCTGTCGAGACCCTCCCAACATAAATAAGGTCCGTTACCGATAATACCGTAGATAATTTGATAACTAGGTCGCTTTCAAAAACGGGTATTATATGAAAGAACATTTATTTCTTGGTTACTTTAGAATAAAAGTTTTCCATTTTCACGACTTTTAGAATAAGACATATTTCCTTTCTCAATTCTTAAATTCTTTAATTAATTTTAGTTATAATCCATCATCTATCAACATCTAAACGGGTTACATTGTACGAATTGATAAAAGTTGTGATAGATTCGAACTTTGCTAGTCATTGCCATTTGTAGAAGTTTGTTTGAACCAAATTAGTGTACCTAAGCATGTAAAAAGGTCACTAGTCACTTCTTAGAACAATAGAGAAATCCTTCACCTTCACTAGTGGGGGTGGCAATGTGGCATGTATGCATGTATGGACCATTAATATCGAATTTTGTAGTAGTTTGGTAATGCTTTAATTAACTTGGCCTAAATCACTCTTAATTCCCCAACCAAAAATATTTATGTTGGTTTATAAAAAGAAAACCTTTTTCTAGTTAGGACACAATATGATAAAAAAATTCAAACATACTACCAATTATTTCAAGGCTATGTGATTAGGAGTTCCTAATGTCAAAGGAATTGATTCCTTATTTTATTTTGTTTTCATGTTATACCACTGCCCTTTCTAAAAGTAAGTTTGGTCGTTTTATGTTGACGAGATTTGAACCGGGGTCATGAGCACCACCTCTTATGACTTTCTTACAAACAACAAGGCTGCTTACGAATGCCCAATATGAAAATTGCGTTGAGAAGTACATTGAAAAAAGATGATTAGTATACTTTGATGCTTAAGAAAAAAAAATTGCTACATATGTACATTTATTTCGTCATAAAAACAAGTCTAATGATAATTATCATAATTATTTCTTGTTTATATACCTTGATAATAACTTTTATTTTCTTTTATAGGGTTAGCCTTTTTTGGACTTCATTTTCATGTTTATGCATGAACATCAATTCAATATTACATACGAACACCAATTAAAAAATTAGGCCTTTTTTTATTTTCTTTGATGTGTATTTGTCATATGATTTTTATTTCACAAATAGGATTATGAATCCAGTTGTATATAAGCATCGTACAACCAAGGTATAAGAATTCGAGCTTATATGTATTTTTTTCTGAGCTAATGCAAAGTTCATATTTTTAATGTGTAAATGGATGAGATAAGATAATTTCTAATAAAGCTCATATTCTTTAACATAAAGCTCGGATATTTTATATTCACACCGTACAACTGATACAACTGGTTGTATAGTCCATGAATTGTTTTTATTTTAATTTCTAATGATCTAATTATACATTAATGATTACAGGTACATGTATTACCACAACAAATACTTGGTTATTCAACTTTTGGATTATCAATGTCCTTACTAAAGTGGTTGCCATTAAAGTTTGTTGATCAAATTTTGTTATTAATCTCTCGATTAATCCTCGGTGATACGGCGAAATTAGGGTTAATTAGACCAGCCATGGGGCCTCTTGAGTACAAAAGTATCTCTGGCAAGACTCCGGTGTTGGATGTTGGCACATTTGCTAAAATTAAAGCTGGATTCATCAAGGTTAGGTCCTATATATATTTTGGAATTATCATAAAACCCGGAAACCGATTCGCCCTAAAAGGACAATAACTTGAGGAAAATGGCTTAGGATAAAGTAGACTATAAATAGACACATTAGAAACTCCGAAACAATTTGGTTATACTACAATCCGATTTTTAGTTGACTTGAAACAACACTAAGTCGCTATTTGAAACATAATCTATGACCGCTTGACCCGAATCAAAATGACTAAGTAGTCAAAATAACCCAATAATATAGCACCTTATATACTCAATCCGAACCTTCAATAATAGGTAATCTACCCCGTTTTAAAGAATTATTCTATCGTATAAACCGTTTATGACATCGTAACTCAGTACATTTTTTTTCACTTGAATTTAATAAATTCATTTGTTGGTTTGGTATGTTCAGGTTTTCCCTGGAATTAAAAGATTAACACGTTATGGGGCACAATTTGTTGATGATAGAATTGAACATTTTGATGCCATCATCCTAGCCACTGGTTACAAAAGCAACGTACCTTCCTGGCTAAAGGTAGGCATGTTTTTTCTTGTCATTTTTAACTTAATTTACATAATCATCGTGTTTATATAATTGATATTTAAAATAATAATAATCCGCGATTATTCTCTAGGGTACGACTATGTTCTCGGAGAAAGACGGATACCCAGTTAAACCATTCCCGGAAGGCTGGAAAGGTGAGAGCGGCTTATATTCCGTAGGCTTCACTAAACGAGGCTTGCTTGGTGTATCACAAGATGCTATGAAGGTAGCGGAAGACATTGAGCGCGATTGGAATAGCAAAGCGAAGCCATTGATGAATCATAAATCAATGATCTAGGAAATTAAATTTTGTGATGGTGACGAAGATTTTTTAGGTGGGATTTTCATTAGGACTTTTGATTAACATGATCGAGCTTGGAATTCAATTTGTGGGATTAGAGACTATCACTCTTGCTTAGCTTGTACATAAATGTGTGCATAAGTCTAGGGGTACGGTGTTGCGTTAGGGATGTAGCTAGGAGAGATCCTAAATTATATGTTGAATCTTAGCACAATTATTTTAGTAGGAATTTCTCCATCGTCTTAATTAATTCTTTGTGTATCTATTTTTCGGAGTCCCAATTAATTTTGTACCTTTTATTTTTGGTGAGTACTCTCTTCTATTCACTATATTTTTCTCCTCATTTACTTTTTGCAAAAAAAAAAATAAGAAAGTTAATTTGGACTACACAAAACACACTACCAAAACCCGAATAATCAAATTAATAAGAAAATAGAGATCATGAATAGGAGGGAGTATTTTAAAAGTTCTATAAATAGCACTTACAACCAAGGGCCTTAGAACAAATTAAATGTAGGCCTTATAGTAGTCTTATACCCCGCAAAAAATGAGTTACCAATATGAATGTTCAAGTATATTATATTCCCAAGGTTTGGATTGAATTCCATCAATAAAGTTTGTTCTCAGCTCGTTGCTTACAACAAACATGTCCAAATAGACCCCTAAAAAGTATTAAGAGAAACTTGGGGAGGTCTTAGCCTAGTGGCTAAGAGTTAAGATAGAGGTATTGTGACAATAAATCATAAGTTCGAATCCTCTCCCTCCATATATATTGTACTGATATTGTGTATAATTTTACAAAAAAAAAAAATACTTCATACAACAGAATATTATATTCTCCGTAGAAAAGAGGAGGAAATACGAACACTAAAACTATATATCTTAAAATTTTACCATGTACTTACAAGTAACAATGAAAACTTCCCTATATACGGAGTATATCTTAAAAGTTTACCATGTACTTTCAATGATATGGACTCGTATAGCCGTACTCCCCTCTCCCTTATTGAAGGGGCATAACATTTGTTTTGAAAGGTTGATGGCAATATGCAATATGGGATCCTCGCCGTAGAAATTGCATTTAATAGGTGCTACAATTTGATATGCGGTCTTCTTTCCCTTTACAGTGATATGTACGAAAACTACTATTTGAATTGTCAACGTAAGTAATACTGAACTTTGGTTATTGCCCGTAAGATGAAGTTAAATGGTTAGAATTTGGGTGAATTTTTTAGAAGACTCGGGCTTAATCCTCCTCAAGAGCGATCTTATGGAGGATTTACGACCCGAGTCCATGTCTTTTAGACTTCGAGTCTGTCACCTTCGGGTGACTTACCTGATATACGTGATTTGCAGGCTATCACGTACACCCGAGGGTTTACCCAGTGCACACCAAAATAGCGACAATGGGTTCCCTCCTCAAAAAAAAAAAAAAAAAGTTCCAGCTATCAAAGTTACTCTATTATAATGCATGTATAAGTTACTCCATCCCTTCTATTAAGTTGAATTACAACATTTCATCCAACTCACATATATCAATTAATATTGCAATTTTTGTGATAATGTCACATGTGAAGATCTCCCACATTAGAGAAATAGAAGGGAGTGATCGACAATATAAACCAAGGCGCTACCTCGCGCATTGCCAATTAGTTTGACAAATGACAGTGGAACCTCACTTATAAAATGGACACTCTCCTCATCCTCAGTAGGAGCGGTCCAAGCCTACGTGCAATCGTATATGGGCCCATAGTTGTGCGACTTGGGTTCTGATGCAAAGCTGGGTCATTTGACAAATTCAAAAAATTAATGGTGTTCTCGTTCACAAACGCGCTGACATTTTCGTCTCACGAAATACGTTTGATTGAAAAGAAGAGGCCTTACATGTTGGGGGGGGGATCACATGTGAAGATCTTCGGCATAGGAGAAATAGTAGAGAGTGATCTACAATATAAATCATGGTGCTATTGTCCAATGCCAACTGATTTTGGGATGATATCTTCTTGAACTTATGATTTGGACACTTTCCTACTTGATGGACGCGGGCTAGGCCTATATGTGAACCTAATAATTCCACAGAATACGAGGGACTATTATACATATATCGTCATGTCAAGCAGTCACTTACGTTGAATTTATTTGTCACGGTAAATTAAAGTGGCTATCGTTTATCCGATAAATACTGAGAAAGTTAAATTCCGACAGTGACATTATTGTAAGACCACCCACGACGAGAAAGTTATACAGTATTGTCGATGGTGTAGATTTCAATTTACCGAAAAGAATCACTGTGGTGAAAATTGTTAGTAGTTGGTAAATAGAACAATAAAACCAAAGGGAAAAAGTAGAAGGCCAGTAGGGAGTGATATAGAAAGGGAATTTAAAGGACAAAGGCCAATTATTTGTTGGGCCCATTGAAGTTGGAGTACTGAACTTATTTTCTGCCAACTATACGAAGAAGAAAAACCTAATGAAAGGGAACTATTTGATGCTGAAATCTCTCGTGTCCTTTCTTTCTCTTAACCCCAATATTCTCGTATATGATCTAAATCTTCTCTCATTGATAACTAACTATCATCGGTCGGCATAATCCCCACCTATTCCAATTATTTTCCCTAGCCCTAGACCAAACTCATTTTCTAGGAGGTAGATATCAGTTAATATAGCTTGCGAAATTAATTACTCTCGTATAGAGTAATAATACATGTGACTTTGGAACGAAATTAGTTATTAACGTTTGTTCCACCATCCTTCCAATTGAATCATCTAAATCCATGACTTGTTATATACTTCATTCATTTTAATCATTTCTATACATTTGTTGAATATTTGTGAGTTATAATGTAAACAAATGAATAGAATAGAGTGGAATGGAGAGAGTATATTCTTTTAGAGTTTTAGAGTTTTAGATACAAAAGTAAAAAAAACAGATTAATTGAGTTAATGATAACCGATTGTATCTGTGAACCTTAAACAGTTTGAAAAAGTGTTAATTGTGGGTTAATGAATTGTACCGCTCATAGTATATACATTTGGACTTAATCGGGATTTTTTTAGCTAGTAGTATAACTTTGTTTAGCTAGTATTATAACTTTGTATAGTTAATAATATACTCCTTGTATCTCAGTCAATTCTGTATATATTTTATTTCTGTGTATTTGAGTCAGTTTTATACATTTCAAACTCGTAATAATATTTACCTAATAGCGCTTACAGCTCTCATGTGCAAGTCTAAATGGAAATCATGGAGAAACTCCGTTGATAAAGGTGGGAGATGAGCATCGACAGTAAAAATCATGAATCTATCTTTTTTAAAAACAAAATAACTTACTCTCCATAAGAGAACCATTCTCCCGTATTGGAGCTGCACTCTTTGTGATAGCCCCTTCCTTCCTGAATCTTCCCTCCACACTCTCTCCGTGATTGTAGCCTTGCCCTTTTGGTCCCGTTCCAAAGTTAAACCCTCCTTCTTCGTACTTGTCCCTCTATCTATCCCTTTCCTAGTACACTCGCGGACCTAAGAATTCAGTTTGTTGCCTTGTTATTTACGCGCATTAAGACAACTTTTTTATATTTTAAAGTTTTTTATAAATTAGTTATTATATAAGTAAAAGAATGAAAAAATAATTGGTCCTATTGATACATTTTTTCAAAAAATAATATTTTTTTAAAATACTTTAAATTTTAAACATATGTAAAAATAATATCTCTTCTGTAAAATATAATATACTTTAGTACTTAATAAACAAACAAATGTAAAAGGTTCAATGGTTTAGAATTTGACAGATTAATTTAATGTTAGGAAGGTCAGGAGTTTGAATCACTTTTCAAGCAATTTTTTCATATATATTTGAGAAATAACCACCAAATTACATGGGCTAAGGCCAAAAAAATTCTCAATAGTCTAAGATCAATGTTGATGCGACTTTCTCCCCTTCCTCGTTTGTTGCTAGTATTGGGTGTGTTTTTAGGAATAACGTTGGCTCTTGGGTTCGGGGATTGCGTTTGTTTACTCCTAACCCTTTCATTATTGGTGAGGTACTTGTGATTAGGGAAGGGTTGTGTTTTGCTATTCAGTCCACTAACAGTTTTGTGATTACCTCGGATTGCATCAATGTCGTTGACGATGACCCTCCCTTGTGATCCTTTTACTAACACCATTCTTAAGTGTAGGGAAAAATTAAGAGTCTCACCTCATTTAAACTTGTGTTTGAATTGAGAAGAGATCGGCCAACAAAGTTGCGGATGGAATTGCAATTTCTCCACCAAAGATACTAGTCATGGTAATCAACATTTTTGAAACTACTTCTTCCATTTTGGTCATTTGTTTACCTTTGTTTTTGGTACACGAAAACTAAGAAAAGGGGAGTGGATCATTTACGGTGTTTCCTAGAGGATGATAAGTGGGCATTGTGAATGTATATGATCAAATTGTCCATAAAAAATCTACCTAATATAAAAAGGTAAACCAATGAATGGACGCCATAAAATTAAATGGAGCAAGTAAACAAATGACCGGGACGGTGGAAATATGTTATTAATTTTTTTTGTTTTGTTTTATGACGGGGGACCCACAGCTACTACCTTTGGTGCGTAGTGAGTACTCCAAGTATACGTAATATCCTGCAAACCACGTATAATAAGTAAGCCACCAGAGAGTGACAGACTCGATGTCTAGAAGGCATAGCCTCGGTCCATAAACATTCCACAAGATTGTTCTTGGTGAGGCTTGAACTTAGTCTCTTAGAAATTACAACTAATTTTTAATCCCTAGACTCCACCCTGAATGACGTATGTTATTAAATTTGACCATGAAATAATTGACACATAGTTCGTGTCACTAGAGAATCAGCAATTCGTAAAAACTAGATCATGGCCTTGCCCTAGTGTTACCTTGACACCTTGTGCATGATTGCACAAGTCCTATTCTATGGTATTTATATGACTATATCGTTGGTAGTCAAAAGACTTTCGAATAATACGTTAATCTCGAACCAACATCACTATCTGTCACCAATTAAGGCTTATCATAGAAAAAATCTACCTCTACAAGCTAGAGTTCTTATTGGAAATGTCTTCCATTAAAGTCTCTTGATGATAAATGGAATTATTAGCACAATTTTTTGTCGAAAATCAACCCAATAGGGCGATACATAAACTATAAATTAATAGCGGTATGTAAAGAAGAAAAACACCATTATTTCATTTAAAATTGATAAGAATATGAATTGCATACGACCTTTTTGCCAAATCTACTAATTGATGAACCACCATGTCCACCAAAACAACATAAATAGTGTCTTATATAAAATGGTACGTTATAGATGTAAAATACGACCGTTTACTTTGTAATTAGATGATTTGTTGTATATGAATAATAGTCCCATACATGCATGGAAGACTGATCACTAAGAAATCAAAAATTAGGAACGCAATCTTGATAATGCAGAGCTGCAAAAGAGGACTAAATAATGAAAATGACTTCATTACATTGCGTCCACATGGAATAATACTCTAGATGTATAGGTTCCAACTGGGGAAGAAATTTAGACAACAATACTTCCCTACGTGCTATAATTAATTAATTTATTTTTAATTAAAATATCATAATTTTGAGTATGATGAAAAGAATCCCCTATCTATTAAAAGAATAGGTGATTCTATCACTTTCCCGCCAAAAAACATATTCTCAAAAAAGGAAACAAATAATAATTATGTTCATTCACTAAATTAGGAAACTAACAATTACAATTTAGTTCATCTATTATGTTATATTTTCATTAAAATTAATATTTTTTTTATCAAATTATATTATTTTCACTAAACTCTAAACTATAATATTTTAATTAAAATAAAATAAAATTGATAAATTGCTAAATCTTTTATTGATCCTATTATTAGATGATGAGTTGACCCTCCCTATTATTAGATGATGAGTTGACCCTCATATTCTGTATAAAACCAAAATTAGAAATCGTTGTTATTACTTTCATGACAACAAAAAAAATTGAAAAAAACAATATAAATTGAAACTCATTAGCTTTATGCTGTAAAAAATATTTTCATTAAAATATATTTCAACTCATTACTCAATTTTCCTTAACTAATTTGCAGTTTTAACTTTTATTTATCAAAACAAAATACAGTGATGAGAAATGTAAACAATTATAATGTACCAATATTATATAAGAAATTTAAAAAAAAATATTAAACTTTAACTACCGTGCATATAATGTACTGGGTCTAAACTAGTTTAATGAAAGATAATATATTTTAATTATAAGATT
>VHZZ01021876.1:15975-26561 GCA_009801015.1 Silene noctiflora | reverse complement strand
TGAAGCTATCCATTTTGTAGTTATAATAGAGTTAAATACTAGTCATTTAGATATATGAGGACAAAAACTGGCTACTTAATTAATAGACAAAGTTTTTCCTTGTTGACATGCTCATCAAATAGGCCCATTTCATTCCTATAAAGGACACCTGGAGCAAGGCTGAGCTAGCTAAGGCATACATCAAGAGTTATGCAGATCTTAAGAGGAGTGATATCACCTTTGAGAAAGGTGAGAAGGTCTTGTTTAAGGTATCTCCCATGAAGGGAGTGATGCGATTTGGGAAAAGAGGGAAGCTTAGCCAGAAGTTCATTGGGCCATTTGAGATTTTGGATAGGGTGGGGGAGGTGGCACACCGATTAGCTTTACCTCCCGTACTAGACAAGGTCCACAATGTGTTTCATGTTTCCCAACTAAGGAGATATGTGAGTGATCCTACGCATGTGTTGGATTATGACGCTATCAAAGTCGACGAGCAGATGTCCTATGTGGAGATGCCCAAGAAGATCCTTGACTGGGAGGTGAGGAATGCCCAAGGAGATCATTGACCAATCACAATGTTGAGGAAGCCACTTGGGAGACCTAGACTTCGATGAAGAAAAAGTATCCCCAGCTGTTTGATTGAGGTAAGTTACGTGGACATAACTTTCTTTTTATGAGGGTAGAATGTAACATTTCAAGTTTTAGTACCTTTAGATATAAAACTCTTATAATCCATTCGCAGCTAAGTTGTCATGAGTCATAGTAAGAGTGTTCTGAACAGTGTGACATAACCTCTTCTGATAGGTATTCCTGGGCGAACTTCAGGTCAAAGTTCATTTTCAGGAGGGAAGACTGTAATACCCCGTCTTTCAGTAGCTAAAATAATGCGTACATAAACATAGTAACTCGAATATATATATATATATATATATATATATATATATATATATATATATATATATATATATATATATATATATATATATATCGCAATTAAATAATAATACCGATCATAATAAATTAATTACTTTCGTAATTTAATATTTGGAACGATATGTAGCAAAGCGATAATCGATAAATTAATATTAAGATAATTACCCAATTAATTTATCATCGTTGCATGCGTGTATTTGGTTACGATGATTTTAGTTTCGATGCACCTCGTTTTCATTAACGAACTAAAGACGATGCACCTCGTAATCACACAATTCAAAGAACCAAATAAACTCACCAACCACACCCCTTCATATGCCTCCATACCGTCCATTTCTTCACTCACCAACCATCCAATCCATTCATTCTTTCACCTACCTAAATCCTTCCCACTTCCCACACCAACTCAGCCACCGTTCGTACACACCCAGTTGAGGTTGCCGGAACCCTAACACCCGCCTTTTCCCTAACTAAACGAGGTAACACGAGCAGTATTTCTTTTATGTATTCGTTCTTTTGAGGCTATCGACCAAGAGTAGTTAGCCACCCATAGACCGTGCTCAGGGGCTGGGTTAGTAGGGATACTAGAGACCCTGACCAGACCTTCTTTGACCATAGTGGGCGTCTGTGGTGGTGGCTAGGGTGGTTTTCTATGGGTTATTCAGGGTTGAGCAGGGGAAAAAAATCGTGCAATTAGAACCAAACCATGAGTTATCTGACCTGGGTTGTTTAGGGTTGATGTTTGGGCTTGAGTCGACCACAGTGGTGGTCGGGTGGTGGTTAGAGGATGTGTCAAGTGACGGTGGTTGGAGTAGTAGAGAGCAATGGGAGAGTGAGTGGAAAACAGAGTGCGTGTGGTGTGAGTATAGGCTGAGAGTAGTGGGTTTGGCGAGTCGTTTGAGGCATCTGATGTCGAGGAGGACCACTATTGGAAACACCGTGGATCAGCGGTGACTAAGGTGGTGTCCAGAAGTGGTGGTGTCGGGTGGTTATGGAGATGTGGGTCAGTTTTGGTGTCGGGTTCTAGGTTGGTTCTGGGTTGTTGGTGGTGTTTGCCTTGTTTTGGTGAGGCCAGGAGTGGTGGGTGTGTAGTGTCGAGGCAGTGGCGAGGCAGCCACTGGAACCCCCATGTGCCGGTGGTGGTGATGGTGGTGGCCAGTGGTGGCAGGGGGCAACGTAGACAGTAGGTTTGAGGTTTTTATCGTGGGTCAAAGGGGGGTGATTGTGAGAGGTGGAGTCTGAACTGGAGGTGGGTGGGCTCAGATGGAGCCGAGGTCGTTGGTGGTGTCAGGAGGGGTCCACCGTGGTGCAGGGGAGGCAGCCACGGTGGGGTCGGTGGCTGTCAGGGGCATAGTGGTGGTCATTGGGTTGTTTAAGGAGTGTGTGTGTGTGTGTGAGGTTCGTTGAATGTGTATTTCATTGGTTTTGTTTCAGTTCGTTTAATTAATTGAATTCGTTTAATTCGAGGAATTTGTTTAAATTGTTAATTCGTAATTATATTTATTCGTTGTTATATTTCATAGTTCGTAATTATTATAGAGTGAGTCGTATTAATTATAATCCTATATTTCGTAAATAATAAGTATTTAATTTGTAATTGCTAATTAGACGGTGAACTATTTATAAAGGATATAATTAATATATCTTGTGGAGACGGGATTTGTAATGACACATTTTACGGACCTTAGGAATACGAATAATATAGTAATAATAATATTAAGTATTTAGGTGACGGATTTGAAGTGGAATATTTCTGAGCCTTTACTGCTTTTATTCTCAAGACTTTCTTTACGAGGTAGGATAATTAATTAGTTATTTCTTATAAATTGTTCAGTTTTCATGCTATGTCTGGATGAGTGCATTATTACATGAGTTATGGCATGTGTTGAGTTGTGAATTCTTGTTATATACATAAGGTTGGTTTATGCACATGCTACCGGTTTGGCCATTATTTAAGTATGATTTGATTATGCATTCATAGGCATGGCATATGCATTTTAGGATAGATATCAGTTGGATATCGGTTGGATATCTGCGATTGTGATTTACAGGCCAGGGCTGGTTCTGCAGACCGGTCTGCGGATAACCTCGGCTGTTAAGCTGGTTTCTCGATTTTTATCGTGGAATACATCGCCAGGGATTGACGGGTGGATGTTTCGGGTTGATGAGGTCAGTAGAAGGCCATGGAAACTGCATACTCATACATTTTGCATATCTATTAATTGTTGATTATTTATCCTACTCAACCGTGAGGTTGACCGCGTATTCGTTTAAACACCTGTGATGAACCATAATGGGGGGCAGAATTGACAGGTGATAGATGAGACAGTTAAGAGCATGGGATGGCCTGAGGACTTGGATGGACCGACTTAGAAATAGATCACTTGTTTAGAAGTCTTCAGTTGTATTCTAATTTCCGTTGTTAGTACTTTGTGTACTGATGTCACAAACTTTATAATTTAATTAAGTACTGTGTTTCATTCACTTTGATTATCTACTACCTCGGTTATTCCGGGATGATAACACTCTCAATTATCCGAGAAGTCCTAGTATAGGCTCTTGAATAAATGGGGGTGTTACAAGAAGCTTCGGGAGTTGATATCCAAGACAATCAAGAGTCAACTACACGATAACTCGACAAGTAGTGGACGCTACATCAAGCCTTATACCAAGAGGGTCAATAGTCTGAGCATTCCTTCTTGTTATCAGCCTCCGAAGTTTCAACAATTTGATAGGAAAGGGAAATCTGAAGCAATACATTGCGCACTTCACCGAGACCTATAAGAATGCTGGGACTGACGGTGATCGTTTGGTGAAGCAGTTCGTGCGTTCGCTCAAGGGGATCGCATTCGAATGGTACACGAATCTGGACCCTGAGTCGATTGACAGCTGGGGTCGCATGGAAGATGAATTCCTTATCAAATTCTACAGTAAAAGGCGCATCGTCATCATGAGTGAGTTGACAAATACAACTTAGTGGGAAGATGAACATGTCGTCGATTACATCAACAGGTGGCATGTGTTAAGCCCGGCATGCAAGGAACGCTTAAGTGGAACGTTAGTAGTTGAAATGTGTATCAACAGGATAAGCAGGGACATTCTCTACATCTTGAAAGGGATCAAGACAAAAAGCTTTCAAGAACTGGCAACCCGCGCTCACGATCAAAGGACGTGGCAAGGCTCGAGCAACTTCTTCTAAGGCGCCAAGTGAAAAGAAGGAGTTCAAGAAGACCGATAAGGGCTCCAAGTCACCAACAAAAGAGACAATGGTTGTTCAAACCAAGAACGCGCCTATGAAGATCTCATCGAAGCCTAAGTACGAAAAAAAGAAGGAGACGTTTCCCTACAACTACCAACGAGAAAAGCCTACCTTAAAGGAGTTGCAAGCAAAGAAGTATCCATTCCCAGATTCTGACTTGTCAGAAATGTTAGATGACCTCTTGGAGAAAAAATTTATACAATTACCAGAGTCCAAGCACCCTGAGCAAGCGAACAGGACATGTGATCCCAACTATTGTCGCTACCATATGCTGGTGAGTCATCCCATTGATAAGTGTATAACACTTAAGGAGAAGATCATGCAACTCTCCAAGGAAGGGAAGATCATTCTTGACTTGGATGACACAGTAACCACAAATCAAACTACTGTAGTCTTGGAGGAGCCTGAGGAGCCAACTATGCATCAAGGATTGTTTGTGCATATGTTGAAGTTTGGAAGTTTGGAGCCTATAGCGTTATGGATCCAAGGGTCATTTCCATCCCTACCTCCAATGTCATTCGAAGAAAACCAAGCTCCTCAGGATAAGAGTGAGGAAAAGAAACATGGAGATGATGATGAAGGTTGGACCTTGGTGACATGCAAGAAGCCAAGAAAACAAGTGAAGTAGGCGGTCAGACCTGTTCACCGTCAACGGAATAAGTCAAAGAAGACAAAGCCCCACAAGTCGAAGGGGAAGAAAAAGTCTAAAATAGTGGTCAAACCACATGTCTTTCCTATAAAATTGTTGGAGCAAGAACCACTAAGTCCCGTTACCTTACAAGAATTATTCCCCAAAGATTTCTTGAACAAGGTTACCGTGTGCACCATCTCATCTAGTGAAGGTGGTGATGATAAAGAGGAAATAAAGGAAGGAGACCTAGATGACGCAGTGTCGCCACAACATTTTCATTCTGAAAAGGTGAGTGATGTAGTGGCTGCTCTTGACGCCCTTCCTGCAAACTAGGGGTGGAAACAAATACTTCACCTACTTAAAGATAAGCGTCAACTGATACTTCAAGGACTTGAGAAACCGGAGTTGTATGCAGGCATGATGAAAGACATAATCGAGCCTACTGAGCAATCAACTCGTTGTGTCTCCTGCAACGCAGCCATGAGTTTTTCAGATAAGAATTTGCTTCTTGGATCCAAGCCTCATAACAGGCCACTTTATGTGTCTTGGTACATCCGGAGGCAAAAAAGTCAAACGCATCTTGATATATGGAAGCTTAGGAGTCAATCGCATGCCAAAAGCCACCATGAATAAATTAGGGATCACAATGGATGAATTCTCCAGTAGTCGAACAGTCATTCATGGTTTCAACATGAATGGGGATCGTGCAATTGGCATGATTCGCGTAAACCTCAACATGGGTGATATTTCTTTTGACACATTGTTCCATGTCATTGAAGGGAATACATCATTCAAGTTGTTGCTGGGACGACCTTGGAAGCACAAGAATAGAGTCGTCGCCTCAACCCTCCATTAATGCTTGAAATATTATCGTGATGGCGAAAGGAAAATAGAAGGAGATGCCAAACCTTTCTCTAAGGTCAATTATTTCTTTGCCGATGCAAAATTATTTGAAGAGAATGGTACTTCCAGTGATTTCATGCCAACCACTATATCTTGAACTGGAAAGGGAGGTCAGTCTGAAAAGAAAATCATCAAGGAAGACAATGCAGCTGCAGATCTTGCTAACGAAGAAGATGCCAAGCTGGATGCAAGTAATGCTAGCAAAAAATATACTCCTCTTGGATCACCAAAGAAGGTGGAGATGGCGCAGAACACTACACCACCAGTATTGCGCTACATCCCGAAGTCTCAGCGCAAAGATGGAGAGAATCCTTTTACAAAGTGTCCAATATCAAAGACAGAGCCTAAGGATAAAAATAAGCCGAGTCAGGTGATCTAGCAAGAATGGGTGGCCAAAATCATCGCACCTCTGCCAAGTTCATCTTAAACGAAGGTTGTGAGACCTCCTCCAACTGGTTTCGTGTGTTCATCTAGTCAATCTTCAAACGAGGAAAACAAAGGGATATTTGACACCAATGCTTAAAATCTACTCGCAAAGGCTAGTTATGACTTTACAAATCCTACTCCACTTAGTAAGATTATAGAAGTTGAGCCCTACGATCTTAATAAGGCGCAACAAGAGTTGTTCAAGCAAGAAGGCAGCTTCATAATGGCTAAGCCTGGGCTTTCATATGAGTCTCCTGCACTTGTGAAGATTGGTGATCATAGAAAAGGAGCTACTACGTCTTCTCAGCACATCACAGTGGAAGTGGTTGAAGAAAATGAAGAAGAAGAAAATATGTATTCATCTTCAGTCTTCGATCGAATAAGGCCACCCGTAGAAAAGTATTGTCATTCTGTATTTACAAGGCTGGGAAGACCAAGTGCTTCAATCAAACACACTTCTGTCTTTGCTAGGCTTGGCAATCAAGGTGAAAGTACAGTCAAAACATCAACGCCTTCATTACACACAATAAAGAAGGGTACGACACATGATCGCTTGGGCAGTCCATCAAAAATAGCCTTCAGTCGACTAGAGGTTCCCAAGAAGGATAATGGTGAGGGTCATTCTCTCTCAACTTCTGTAAAACAAGATGAAGATAAAGTAAGAGTAAGTGATGATTTGAAAAGTGAAATACCCTCTCGCATGAAGCATATGCAAGTAATGGATATCATCCAGCATGAGCCGCTTAAAGCAGGGCGACGCGTACTAGTTCCCACGGGCCAGTATAAAAATGGTGAAGAGCTTGTTCCTTCATCTTCACGTCACTCTGATGCAAAGAAGCTAAAAGAATTAGAAGTTGCAACTTGTTCATATCACAGTACAGTATAAGAGATATTTGATGAGAACGCAGAAGTTGAGGCTGATGAGGCCCCTGAAACACTTGAAGACGGGGCAATGGACTGTGGATGAACTCAAGGAACTCACCTTGGGAACTACTGAAGATCGTCACCCTATATATGTTAGTGCTTTGCTCGCAAAGGAAGATGAAGAAGAAGAAGAGTTCTACAAGTTGTTGGTCGAGTACAAGGATGTCTTTGCTTGGAGCTATAAATAAATGCCTGGACTCAGCCCAAATGTTGCAGTTCATCGTTTAACAATCAAGAAAGGCATTAATCCCAAAAAGCAGTCTCAACGTCGGTTTAGGCCGAAGCTTGTACCTGAAATTGAAAAGGAAGTCAATAAACTCATAAAGGCAGGTTTCATTCGCGAAGTCAAATATCCTACCTGGATACCTAACATTGTCCCGGTCAGAAAGAGATCTTAATGATGCATGCCCAAAGGATGACTTCCTTTTGCTAGTCACAGAGTTGATGATTAATGCAACCACTGGTCACGAAGCACTCTCATTTATGGATTCTACTGTTGGTTACAATAAAATACATATGGCACCAGAAGACCAAGAAGCAACAGGTTTTCGAACCCCAAAAGGGATCTTCTACTACACTGTCATTCTATTTGGATTGAAGAATGCTGGCGTTACATGCCAACGCGCAATGTAAAAGATCTTTGATGACATGTTGCATAAAAAAATAGAGTGTTGTGTTGATGACCTGGTTGTCAAATCAAAGAAAAGAGAATACCATATCAAAGACCTTCGAACTGTCTTTGAAAGATTTATAAAATGTCAACTCAAGATGAATCCACTCAAATGTGCGTTCGGTGTCGCATCTGGGAAGTTATTGGGGTTCCTAGTCAGGCATAGAGGCATTGAAATTGACCAAACAAAATTCAAAACCATCAACGAAATGCCAGAACCAAACACATTAAAGGAGTAGCGCGGATTGCAAGTACGTTTGGCATACATTCGAAGGTTCATTTCTAATCTAGCAGAACGTTGCCAGTCGTTTAGCCATCTTATGAAAAAAGATGCTCCATTTCATTGGGATAAGAAATGTAAAAATTATTTTGATAGCATCAAGAAGTACTTGGCCAGTGCACCAGTGATGGGGGCATCAATGCCAGGAAAGCCATTGGTCCTCTACATTGTAGCACAAGAACGCTCGCTGGAGGCAATTTGTGCTCAAGAGATTGAAGATCGTAAGGATAGGGCGATCTACTACTTGAGTCGTACCTTGGTTGGAGTTGAGTTAAATTAGTCTCCCATTGAAAAGAAATTTCTTGCATTAGTTTTCGCCATCCAGAAGTTATGGCACTATATGCAGGCACATACCATACACGTGGTCTAAAAAGCCGACCCAATCAAGTACATACTCTCAAGACCAGTCTTATCTGGAAGACATGAAAAATGGGCAGTGTTACTTAAGCAGTATGACTTGGTGTTCGTGCCTAAAAAGGTTGTGAAAGGTCAAGCTATCGCCGATTTATTTGCTGATCATCTAGTGCCAGCAGAGTGAGAATTTTCAGATGACCTTCCAGGAGAAGAAATTTTCTACGTAGACGTTCTACCTCCATGGCAGATTTACTTTGACGGTGCTGCAAGAAAAGACGGAGCTGGAGCCGGAGTTGTATTCGTAACTCCACAAAATCATCTCATGCCATATGCCTTCACGCTCACTCAGTTGTGCACAAATAATATGGCAGAATACTAAGCTCTTATACTTGGCCTTTAGATGGCGATTGAAATAGGCATCAGGGATATTGACATCTATGGTGACTCAAAGCTGGTGGTTAACCAAGTACTTAATGAATAGGAAGTGAAAAAGGAAGACTTAATTCCCTATCATCAACGAGCATTGCAGCTGCTCAATCAGCTTGACTTCATCAAAATTGGTCATGTACCGAGGAGTGCCAATAAGTTGGCTGACGCGCTTGCTAATCTTGCAGCCACTTTGGCACTAGGGGCATAAGAATCTATGCAAGTCCTAGTCTGCAATAGTTGGGCAGTATCATTGCTTGAAGGAGAAGAAAATGTAGATGCGACCAACATGATCTGCGTTTACACAACTGATGAAGATGATTGGCGTCAACCCATTATTGACTTCTTGGACCACCAAAAACTACCTGTTAATCCCAGACACAAGGTAGAGATACGTCGACGTGCTCCAAAGTTTTTTCACTATAAAGGGACCCTCTACAGACGATCTTTTTCAGGACAATGGTTGAGGTGTCTAAGCAAGGACGAAGCTACTGAAGCAATGCATGAAGCTCACTCTGGTATCTGTAGCGCTCATCAATATGGGCCTAAACTACATGATCGCCTAAAGAGAATGGGGTATTACTAGCTAACCATGGTGCAAGATTGTATGGACTTCCTAAACAAGTGTGAACCTTGTCAGTTCTACGCAAACTTCATACACCAATTGCCAGCGCCGTTACACCCTTATATTTCTTCATGGCCTTTTGAAGCTTGGGGACTTGATGTTGTGGGACCTATTATTCCAAAGGCTACAAATGGACACGAGTATATTCTCGCTGGCACTGACTACTTCTCGAAATGGGCAGAAGCCATCATGCTACGGGAAGTTAAGAAAGAAAATGTTGTGGAATTCATCCGAACCCAGATCATCTACATATATGGTGTAACTCAATGTATCACTACTCACAACGGAAAGCAGTTCTTCAATCATTTGATGACAAATCTGGGAGAAAAATTTAAGTTCAAACAATACAAGTCATCAATGTACTACGCTTCTGCAAATGGTTTGGCTGAAGCCATCAATAAGACACTTTGCAACCTGTTGAAGAAAGTAATACGTGTTGGTGTATAGAGTTGAGGTCGTCTTGCCTTTGCAGGTGCAAATCGCATCCTTACGCATTGCTATTCTGGAGGGACTCACAGAAGACGAAAATGATAAGTTGCGATTAGCAGAGTAAGAGGCTCTCGATGAAAAAATATTAGAGGGTCAACAAATCTCCAATGTTATCAAGCAAGGTTGTCACGCGCGCCCTCGTTCCTTTCAAGTAGGGGACCTGGTACTTGCGGTACGAAGACCAATCATCACCTCTCACAAACCAGTTGGTAAATTCACCTCTAAGTGGGATGGCCCTTACGTGGTACAAGACGTACACAAATGGTGCTTATAAAATCGTGGATGAAGATGGCGTTCGTGTCTCCTAAGCAAGAGCATAAACTGCACACCAAAGCTCCTATGCAAGAGGTTAAATTGTATACAAAAAAAAATAAGAAAACTCACAAAAAAAAAATATCGTTCCCTTATGAACTACATCGGCTTGATCTTGTAAAATACACTTCGTGCTTCACAAGTATGTAGGCACCTTGGGTGAACATGTAGCTCAAGTGCAGCCACACCTCCAAACAAACATCAACCTTTTTTTAACTACGTTGACTTGATCTTGCAAGTTGTCACCATTGTCAGCTTTGTGAGTACGTAGGCAGTTTGAGGAAACACTTTTTTCAAGTGCAGCCACACACAAAAAAAAAAAAAAAAAAAAAACAGCTCCTTGCCCGCAAGAGTTTAAACTGTGAACGGCTAAAT
>VHZZ01021857.1:11044-21719 GCA_009801015.1 Silene noctiflora | reverse complement strand
ACGTTTCAGTTTTAATGATGCTTCGCTTTTAGACCTTAAGATGTTTTAAAAATCCGTATTTCCGCTGTTTAATTCGCTTCCGCATATTATTTAAGTGTCGTTAAATAGCGGGGTGTCACAATAACCATCAAATACTTGTATCCCTCTATCCCACAAAATTCTCAAATCATCTAGAAGTGGTTCCAAATACACATCTATGTCATTCCCAGGTTCTCAAGGACCAGGAATCAACAAAGACAACATCAGATACTTCCGTTTCATACAAACCCATGGGGGTAAATTATAAATGGCCAACACTACTGGCCAAGTACTGTGTTAGGTACTCATGTTTCCATGAGGATTCAATCCATCTGTGGAAAGCGCTAGACGTAGGTTCCTTTTTTCATTGGCAAAATCAGGGTACTTAGCGTCAAAGTCTTTCCATTGTGACCATCCTTTGGGTGTCTTAGCTTTCCATCTTTAATTCTTCCACTATTATGTCAAGTCAACATTCTTGCATCATCTACATTCGAATGAATCCTTATCATTCTTGGAATTAGTGGAAAATACCACAACACCTTAGCTGGGATCCCTTTCTTAGTTTTATAACGCCACTCAAAGCAACGCGAACAATTTATTAATTTCTCATATTTTTTGCGGTACAATATGCAGTCATTGATACATGCATGTATTTTCTCATATTCTATGCCTACTTCTTTAATCATTTTTTTAGCCTCATATATCCGACGGGGAAAAACATTACCGCTAGGAAGCATGTCCCATAACAAAGCTAGAATATCGGTAAAACTCTTATCACTCCACCCATTTGACCCCTTCAAATTATATAACCTTACCACTGCAGACAATTTTGTATACTTCTTACAACCATTAAATAAAGGCATTTCAGATTGACTCAACTTCTCAATTAAGTCATCATCATTTATATCCCAATCATTGGTAACTTCAAAACATCATCAGATCCATCATCTTCAACAAACTTAACATCTAAGTAGTCTCCGGTATCTAAACCAACTTCAGATGAATAATGATTGTTTAGTTCTACATAAGATTCCCCATCATCTCTATCTAAACCAACTTCCGGTGTATGATTGTTTACTTCTACATCATATTCCCCATCCTTTGATTCTCCATGAAAAATCCAACGACCATAATCTGTAACACCCCATACTCCGAGGCACTTTACCAAGGACTATCTCCGAATATAAGGATGCTACCATCTCGGCTAACCGAGGTAGTGAACATCATAGAAACCATAATGAAATAAATATAATGTTTAGTTTATTAACGATTACATCAAAACGTACCAAAATAAAAATCCAAACTGAAATATGACAGTGATAACAAAATCTAAACATGCGGAAGCTAAAACTACAAAAAGAAGACGATGACTATGCCTCGGCCAACCCGCATCAACAGCAACCAAGGAAATCATCAACACCTGCTAAATCAACTGCTCACCATCCCCGAATGGATCACCATAGTTTTGTAAAACAACATGGGGTCAGTCAACTGTACAACAATATACGATAAAATGAATTGTAACAATCAAGAATCTTATCAATATAAGCCTCTTGACTCAATGCTAATATCCTTTTGGTTCTATCTCTATATATCCGGATACCCAAGATGTGCTGAGCTTCTCCCAAATATTTCGTTTGGAAGTGATTTCCCAACCACTCTTTTACAGAAGTGAGCATAGCTACATCATTCCCAATGAGTAGTATGTCGTCCACATATAAAACTAGGAAAACAACTTTACTCCTACTAAACTTCATGTATAAACATGGTTCCTCAACACTTCGAGAAAATACATTCTATTTAATAACATGATCAAAATGATGATTCCAACTCCTTGATGCTTGCTTAAGACCATAAATGGATCTCTTGAGTTTGCACACTTTGTTAGGATTTTTAGGATCCAAAAAACCTTGGGGTTGTGTCATATACATTTCCTCTTCCAGAAACCCATTCAGGAAAGTAGTCTTGACATCCATTCGCCATATGTCATAATCATGAAATGCAGCAATCGCTAACATTATCCGAACGGATCTCAGCATAGCAACCGGTGGAAAGGTCTCGTCATAGTGTAAACCATGAACCTGAGTGAAACCTTTAGCCACCAATCTAGCTTTGTGGAATTCTTTATGTCCATCCATGCCGATTTTAATCTTAAATATCCACTTGCACTGAAGAGGTCGGACATCTCCAAGCAAGTCAACCAGGTCTCATACCTGATTATCAAACATGGAATCCATTTCGGATTTCATGGCTTCAAGGCATTACCTTGGAGTCGGAACTCGCAATAGCCGCTTTATAGGTTTTAGGTTCGTCACTTTCTAAAAGTAACACCTCATAATCACCATCCTCCTCGATGAAACCAACATATCTAGCAGGTTGGTGACTAACCCTTCCTGACCTCCTAGGTTCAGAAGGAACAATAACCGAGCCAGACGAAGAAGGAACATCTTCCTGTACCGTCACCTCAGTTTGTGGCTCTTGCACTTCATCAAGTTCAAATTTTCTCCCACTCTGTCTTCTAGAAATAAACTTTTTTTCTGGAAAGGCAGCCTCACGAGCCACAAACACTTTGTTCTCGTGACTGTCGTAGAAGTAATATCCACGTGTTTCTTTAGGGTAGCCTAAAAAGGTACATTTGTCAGAGCGGGGTGCAAGCTTATCGCCAGACCTGCTCTTGACATAAGCATAACAACCCCAGACTCTCATATAAGACAAATTTGGGACTTTTCCTTTCCATATCTCATATGGGGTTTTGTCATCAGCTTTAGTGGGACTTTGATTTAACGAGCGTATGGCAGACAAAATGGCAATCCCCAAAATGAGTTCGGTAACTCAGCTTGACGCATCATTAATCGAACCATATCTAATAAAGTTTGATTCCTCCTTTCAGTCACATCATTCAATTGTGATGTGCCAGGAGGAGTTAACTGAGATACAATACCACGGTCTTTAAGGTGATCTCTAAAGTCATTACTTAAGTATTCCTCACCACGATCTAATCGCAATGTTTTAATCCTCTTATTTAATTGGTTTTCTACTTCATTCTGAAACTCTTTGAACTTGTCAAAAGCTTCACTTTTATAACTCACTAAGTAGACAAAACCATAGCTACTCATGTCATCGGTAAAAGTAATGAAATAGTCATAATTACCTCTTGTAGTGACTCTCTTTGGACCACATACATCCGTATGTCTTAAACCCAATAACTCATTTGCTCGAGATCCTTTTCCTAGAAAAGGTGAACGAGTCATCTTGCCAAGTAGACAAGATTCGCATGTGCCAAATCATTCGTAATCAAAAGGTTTAATGATACCTGTCGACACTAGTCTCTAAATGCGTCTCACATTTATATGTCCTAATCGACAATGCCATAAATAAGATTGATCGAGATCACCTGTTTAGAGTCTTTTATTCTCTAAATGATAACCATCGTTAGAAGTGTCTAGATAATTAATACCATTAATGGAAATAGCTTGGCTATACACTATATCATTTAGTGAAAAAGTACAACATTTGTCTTTTATTACAAAATGAAAACCTTATGCATCTAACACAGATACTGATATTATATTCCGTGACAATGTTGGCACAACATAAAAATTATTTAAATATAACTGTAATCCTGAAGCTAAATTAAGTACATATGTCCCTATGGAAACGACAGCTAATTTAGATCCATTCCCCATCCGTAGATCCACATCACCCTTGTTTAGCTTCTTTACGCTTCTTAGGCCCTATAAATGATTACAAAGGTGAGAACCACAACCAGTATCTATTACCCAACATGTAGTAGTAGCATAATTTATGTCTATCATAAAATATTCGGATGAGAAATTACATGTCGGCTTCACAACGCCAGCTTTAATGTCATCCAGATACTTGGGGCAATTACGCCTCTAATGAACCTTGTCTTTACAATAAGTACAATTTTCCTTGAGCGGATTTCCTTTCTTAGGTTTTGGTTTGGAAGAGCTATTCGCAATAGCCTTTCCTTTGCCTTCAACCTGTATGGGCCTCTTACCCACATTCCTCTTGAACTTTTTCTTGCCCTTCACGTTAAATGGCAAGAACATCCTTCCTAGTGCTCTGACTCAATCCCATATCTTTATTTGCTTGCACAAGCAGAGAATGAAGCTCATGAAGACTTTTCTTCATGTTGGTCATATTATAATTTACCTGAAATTGGGTAAATCCTTTGACCGAAGAGAGAGAGAGTGGATGTACTCGGTCTACAACAAGCTCCTCTGGGATCTTTCATCCCAGCCCATCTAGATTTTCCACGTACTCAATCATTTTAAGTACGTGTGAACTCACAGGTTGTCCTTCTTTGAGGTTGGCCTCAAAGAAGCGCACAACAACATCATATTGAAGTAGTCTCGGGGCTTGAGAAAACATTATAGAAAGCCTCGAGAACACCTCATATGTGGTGTGGAAGTTGATGCATTGTCGCTGCAATGTAGAATCCATTGAAAAAATCAAAACATTTTTGACCGCAAGGGATCCCCTTTGGTATTCTTCGTAAGCATCCCTTACAGCGGCGGTAGTTCTTGTGTTCGGTAAAGGGGGAGAGGGATCGGTAAGATAACGTATTTTTCCATTATCTGCGGCAGCTAATCGTAATTGTTCTTCCCAATCTTTAAAATTACTACCGTTAGCATTTAAAGTATGTTTGTCAATAAATGAACGGAGCCATGAATCCTTAGATATTTTTGATGTTTAACTAGATGAAGCCATCGTGATTACTAGAAAATGGAAATAAAAAGGAAAAATTAACATTTATCGTGAATTTGCTTCTAAACAATTTTCACAAGTTTGCATTTATGTAATGATCTCCCACTGAATTATATAAACGATTCCAAGACCCATCTTTATATAAACTCGGGTACGGTAAGCCGATACATCCCTTATTTATACAAATTTTTTGAGGCAAATACTTGACTGATTCTACTATTAGAACTCTTGGTCGACATATTTTCTTAAAATTCCATCTTTTAGCCCCGGAACCAAATATAGGCACGCTGGGCCGATTCATTCCATATTCGTTCCGTTGAGTCCAACTAAATTTCGTGTGTAATAACATTTATTATCCTACTTACCCAATGTAAAAAGAGAGAACCCCGGTGAGCCGAGCCTGCCCTCTAATGAAGAAGGGATTCGTAGGTGTTACTATTTGGTAAGTTTAGTCTCAATTTTTAAAAATAGGAGATCTTACCAATTAAATTGTCTATCACTTTTAAGTGAACTAAATAGGTAAATGCTAGACAATGTAATCGATAATAACAAAAATAAAATGCTTGTGATGATTTGGCATGAAAAACAAGCAAGTAAATATCCTTATATGGCCACTTAGCTAATATAATTAACTAGACTATTACAAATCGAAAACCAACTTCTTGGTCCCTTGAGTCTTCATAAAAGCCTCCATCTTTAGGATTTTGGAACTCCTTTCCGAAATACTCCGTCTTTTGGAAACTCCGTCTTGAAGAAAAATCAAACTAACTATTATAATCAAATTATATAGCTTTTCCTATTATATAATAACTTGTAATAAAATTAAAACTATTAATTAATTACAAATTGGCGATACGAAACCGCATTTAATTACAAACCAATTGGTATACCCTTACATTACGGGTTATACCAATTTCTAACTATGGCCATATAAGGTAAAACTACATAAATTAAATACAATAAAATTCATTCATCAACATTAATAGAAATGTAATGTATAAAAAAAAAATTCATGCCAAATGTCCAACTCACCAACAATAATACCAAGAGCTCGGTATTGCGGAAATGAACGATTTTAACAATTAAAAATTCATAACCCAAAGTTAATACAATTTTTAAGATATACCAATTAACGTAATCTGGTACACATCCATAAAATTAGTCATCACTAATTATTTGGCAATTTATTAGGTCAAAAACAAATTTAAGGCATAAATAACTCATAAAAAGAACTTTTTATGTAATAAAACAAATTAATCATAACCCTTATGATAATTTAATTTTTTAAAAAATTTATACATTCTGGTACCTTACCATAAATGCATGAAACTCAAAATTTAACTCGTAAATTCAATTTATGACCGTTTTATAAATAAATTAATAATTGTGTAACCATTACAAATTAATTCCAAATTAAATAGTTAAATTATGAAAAAATCCGAAACTAAATTTTGGACTTCATAGAAAAATTTCAAGAAGCTAAGAATCAAAAAATTTGGACAATAAAAATTTATTTAGCATTTATTCACAAATTCATCACTTTTTACCAATTTTTATCGCAAAAAACCAATAAACTATAAAAATTAATCAAATTAATCTCTAGAATTTCTATTTTTCATAAATAGAAAATGCAAGTGATTATATGTAAATAAACATGCCAAAAATCAACGTGACACCCGCTATATACGGCACCAAATGTTAACTTAAAGGATCTCAATGCAGCGGAAAACGATAGATTTTTAAAACTTTTGTTTTTGTTTAAAAACGAGATGTCATTAAGCTACAAACATGCGGAAAAGAAAGTATGTAAATATAAGTCCTACAAGCCGACATAGGTAAGTGTTTGGGGAAAATATATCCCACGAATAGACAAATCAAAAGTAGTTCAAGGGTAACAAGAGTCTAGCCAAACTACTACAAGTCCAGGGACAAATGCACGCTAGCTCACACGTCTCATCCCCAGCCAACACCATCCTATACCTGTCATTCATGTAAACATGAATGCCACAGTAGGTGGGGAGTAACTCAAGGTTCTCCCAGCCACAATACAATGAAATACAGGTAAACAAGTACTAAAGCAATCAAGGTAAGTAAATACAACACAAGACATTCAATTGATACGACATGAGAGATTACAAACTATACTTGCAAGAAAGAACACGGGATATGAATCGTCAACATGTCATAAAATAATAAAGGATGACCAGTTAATAACTCAATAACACTCGAATATGAATTCTAATGAAACACGGAACATGCACTACTTCAAGACAACTATAACAAGCTCCAAAAGAAAACTCTAGACACAATACTTTCCCCTGGTAGGACGAATAACTAGGTACGCCCTAGTCCATATCTGGCCAGACTACGACATGCGGCAGAAAAGCCCGCACCCAAGACTCGATCTATAAGTAAGAGGCTGAGTACCCCAATCGCCAGAAAAGAACGAGAGTTGCGGAAGTGCCAAGAGACAAGCACACTTTCCAGAAAAGCACAAGTGGCTGATACTCACTTGCCACAAAAGCGCAAGTGAGATGGAGACAAGTTAAGCACAATCATGAGGCAACATAGCGATTTCAATCATTAGAATCGTTAAGAGCATCAAATGTAAACAAATGAAAGAAATATGAGTAGACATGCGAAACATGAGGCATAACGTAAACAAATCTTGAACTCTTTGCATATTAATCATACTCATGCAAAAGAAATAAGAAAGGTCAATCAGGTGCTCCCAGCCGGTCCAGGGAATCGGCTACCGGCCAAGCCACCAATTCAAAAGACAAAAATCAGAAAATGACTATCAGTCGGCCGGTGGACCGGCAGCCGGCTCACCGGCTCGGACACAGCCAAACATAATTTTCACACAAACTTACAGGGGTTCCCAGCCGATCAACCGGCTGGGACAACAACTTCAAGCCAGAATGCATCACGTTCTGGGGTGTTCCCAGCCGGCCAGTGGTCCAGCAGCCGGCCTACCGGCTGGGACACCCCCAATATAGAATTTGACATAATTGAAACAGGAACTTCCCAGCCGGCCCGTGGACCGGCAGTCGACCCACCGGCTGGGACTACCTGAGCACATTTTTCAGCAAACTTATCATACAACATGTTTTCAAACCAAAATCATAACATGTTTTTGAGACGGTAACACGTATGAAGCGTAAGGATAGCATGTAAATCATCAACCATCCAAAATACACCAATTTCATCCATCAATAGTCTACGTATGACAATTTCTGTAACTTTCATGTGAACACACAATGTAATATGANAGTCTACGTATGACAATTTCTGTAACTTTCATGTGAACACACAATGTAATATGAGAAAGATGAAGTAAATAGCCATTTAAACATGAATTCATCACAAATATCATCCTCATAAGATAAACATGGGTTAGGTATGAAACATCCAACAAATTTTCCATCAAACTTGTGAATAAAACATCAATTACATTTAAAGAACCCATCTTGACATAAAATAACATATACTACACATAAACACACATAATTCAAGAAGAATGTCGAGTAACCTATCACCGTTACCTCGAAAGCGTCTTCAATCTTCAATGAAGTCATCCACTATGTAGCTATCCACCTCCGGGTCGTCAAGATTCTCACCTAAACAACAAACTACACTAAATTAGACAATAATTCGAGAATATAAGGAGGGACACGAAATTCCAAGTAGTCCAAGATTAGACTTTCCTTACTTAGAAAGATGAAGGATGAAGAGAGGAGAAGAATGGCGTGAAAATTAGCTTATTTGGTTGAGAAATGAGAGAGTTATGGTGATTTGAAGTTTGAGGAAGGGGATGAAAAACCATGGTGCTAGAGTTTGAAGGGTTTGTTGAAAATAAGAAGGAAGAAGAAGAGTGTTATGTGGTTTGTAGAAGGGAAATGGTAGAAATTGGGTCAAATGTCAAGTTTAGGCCCAAATGACCCAAAATGAGTCGGGAATTGCTAAAATGTCGTCTTAATGCTACTATACATCAAGACGGAACTTATTATTATATTTATAAATATTATGCTTAAAATATATATTTTTACCCAAAAATACGATTAAACCGTAATTTATTTTAAATAACTTATTAAATTACTTTTAAAACTTAATCCCAAATTTACGGGTGTTACAATCTACCCTCCTTTTAAAAAGTTTCGTCATCGAAACTTGAGGCAAGGGAGATTACCTCATACAAACAAACTCGGATACTTGCTACGCATAGCGGCTTCAAGTTCCCACGTCTCTTCTTCCACATTTCCACATCTCCAAAGCACCTTCACCAATGGCACTACTTTGCTTCTCAATTGCTTCTCCTTCTTGTCCAAAATCCGAATCGGCTTCTCTTCAAAGGACAAACTAGGCTCAAGCTTGGTAATTTCCTCTTGCAGCACGTGACTAGGGTCACTAATATACCTTCTTAGTTGCGACACATGGAAAACATCATGCACTTTGCTCAAATTCGGGGGCAAATCGAACTTATAAGCCACAAATCCATTTCTCTTCACTACATCAAAGGGTCCAATATACTTAGGGCTCAATTTTCCTTTCACCCCAAACCTCTTAACTCCTTTCATGGGGGAAACCTTCAAAAACACTTTATCACCCACTTCAAATTCCATGGGTCTACGACGAACATCGGCATAAGACTTTTGGCGATCTTGGCCGACTTTCATTCTTTCACGGATAAACTTCACATGATCAATCATCTTGGCGAGCTTATCGGGTCCTAAATCACGAACATTGCTTGATTGGTCCCAACAAATCGGACTACGACACTTCCTTCCATACAAAGCTTTATAAGGGGCCATCTTGATCGAAGCATGATAACTATTGTTGTAGGAGAATTACACCAAAGGTAAGATCTTTTCCCAACTAACATGGAAGTCAAGGGCACAAGCACGCAATAAATCCTCATGAGTTTGAATGGTCCTCTCGATTTGTCCATCGGTAGCGGCGTGAAAAGCGGTACTCATCAACAATCTACTTCCCATAGCCTCTTGCAAGGCGTTCCAAAATCTTGAACAAAACTTTGGATCACGATCCGAAACAATATCCTTAGGAACTCCATGATAGCGAACAATCTCATTCACATAGTCACTAGCAAGTCGATCCAAACTCCAAGTCTCCTTAATGGGGATAAACCTAACACACTTGGTCAAACGATCCACAATCACCCAAACGACATCTCTTCCTCTTACGGTCTTAGGCAAAGCCATCACAAAATCCATATAAATGGACTCCCATTTCCACAAAGGAACCTCCAAAGGTTGAAGCAAACCACTGGGTCTCTTATGCTCAATCTTCACTTGTTAACAAGTGAGACATATTCCAACATATGACACAATGTCATTCCTCATATTAGGCCACCAAAATTGAAGCTTTAAGTCTTTATACATCTTATCTCCTCCGGGATGAATCTAATAAGGGGATAAATGAGCTTCATCAAGCACTCTCTTCCTCAAATCCACGAAATCCGGAACATACATACGGCCTTGGTGACGGAGGAAACCACTAGCATCAATCTCACAATACTTAGCTTTACCTTCAAGAAGCTTGGCTTGATATCTTTGGAAAGTAGCATCACTCTCAAGGGAAACAAGGATCTCACGGTGAAGAACGGGCTCGACACTCATAGCTTCAAGGTAATTAAATCCATTCTCCATAAACTTTAGGTTCAATCTGCGGAAATCGGCAAAAAGGTCATCTGTTAACACTCGAATAAAACTTAAGGTATGAGTAGCCTTCCTACTTAGAGAATCGGAAACAACGTTAGCTCTTCCTTCATGATATAACAACTCCATGTCGTAATCATTTACCAATTCTAACCAACGACATTGTCTCATGTTCAACTCCTTTTGAGTGAAAATGTATCTCAAGATCTTATTGTCGGTATGTTGGAGTGAGTGTCCTCAACAATAGTGCG
>VHZZ01021853.1:10371-21309 GCA_009801015.1 Silene noctiflora | reverse complement strand
AGCAACCCCTGACTAATCAGGCCCGTAATACAAACTTACTCGATCGAGTAAGCAGGCTACTCGATCGAGTGGAACTTACTCGATCGAGTCCCAAGGATACTCGATCGAGTACCTGACAGACAGACTCTGACTCCAATTTACATAAACTTACTTGACAGAGTAAGTCCTACTCGGTCGAGTAACCAAAGGCAGAGAAAACCGTAGTATTACAAGCACCCTATCCAGTCTACTATACACTCTAGTAGATGCATCTTGTTTATTATTCCATGTGAAAAAAGAACATATGGCAGGACTGTCCACCAAACTGCACTAATCCACACACTGCTGAAACTCATCAATTTCAGTATCAGAGCTATCACCCCCTAGTCTCTCAGAATGAGATAACACACAGTTGAAATCTCCACAGACTGCCCCGGGTGCACTGATGTTATTAGCAAACTGAGTAAGCTGAGTCCATAGATTACGCCTTTCATTGATGTCACTAAAAGCATAAACCATGGAAAGGAAAAAATGTTTAGCAGTACTGATCTTTGTCACTCTCATGTTGATGCATTGAGCAGAATAGTCAAAGAATTCCACATGAAATATAGTAGGATTCCACATAATCAAAATCCTACCCCTTTATGCCACCTATTATTGGTAGATATGCTCCAACCATCAACTAGAATACCATTTATACTATTTAGAGACAAGGATTTAATCTTTGTCTCAAGGAGCCCAAATAAACCAACCTTATTCATATGCATAAACCACTTAACACTTCTTTGTTTGGTTGGGTTATTTAAGCCCCTAACGTTCCGAAACCCAAGGCTATGAATTCTCCACCACATGGTGAGGAACATTACCACTTAACCCAATGCCTACCTTGGGTGTGTTTGAATTATTCAGTGTTTCAAGGAATGTATGCTGACCAATTCTGTGCACAGTATAACCTCCCTCAGATATATCTTGCCTGCTTAATCGAACAATAGGCCTGGCTGGAGTAGGCCCAGATGAGTAAGTGCCTGCTTTATGCCAAACCACTGGAGTTTTCAACTGGATATCAACCACTGGAGCAGCTTCTTTAGGGGTGTGGACCTCTGTGGCAGAGGAATTTGTAGTACCCAGAGGCACAGGGTCCTTAGGAACTTATTTAGGTCTCCAAATCTTAGTCCCTTGCTGCTTTTTTTCTTGAACTGTTGTTGGTTTCATTTTGGTCTTCCTGCAGTAATCAAAAGCATGGCCAATGCCTTTACAACCAGCACACACCAGAGGTTTCCACTCAAACTCTACCTCAACAACAATCAAATCCCCATGTTCATCAAGAAACTTGACTTTATCAGGCAAGGTTTGTCCTATTGCGACTTCTATCATGACCCTAGCATACCCTAGTCGAGTTTTGTCCTTTGTGGCTACATCACATTTGATAATTCCCCTACCCAACCCTGAGATTTTCTTTATCCCTTGACCCCAAAATTTGAGAGGAAGTTTATGCAATCGAATCCATACAGGGACAGACTTAACCTCATGCTTAATTAACTCAACCTCAGGTGTCCAAGGCTTGACTATAAGTGGCTTATTATCACAAATAAAGTGCCCCTGTCTCAACACAGCATCCTTAGCAGCTGAGTTTTTGAAACGAACTAAGAATACTCCATTAGGCAAAAAAGAGATTTTATCTACCTGGTGGTGTATCCAGAGTCGTCTAACAAACCCTTCCACAACCTCCCACGGTGGATTGGCGCCAAGAATGAAGCAATACACAGAGTTCTGCCAGTAATCCATCTCCACTTTAACCTCTTCAGCAGTAAATTGCAAGATTTCAACGTCCTCTTCAATTCCCTCATCAATAACTGCAAGATGGTCCGTAGTAGCATCTGGGTAAAGCTCATCTTCAACAAGATTCTCCAGATTAAGAGCAGAAATACCCACAACTTCATGAACGTTCTTCTCCTTACGACTATCAGAAGTGGATGGTCCTTTTGTACTCCTGGTTAGAGTTGGAAATTCGTCCAGATTAGAAACCCTATTTTCACAAACCCTATTTTTGGCAGTGATTGTCAACATTGGCGGAGGAGATTTGCCGTGGGATAGTGGCTTACTGGGTGTACTACATTAGGTTATTTACCTTGTATAGCATCTTTTGCACTTTATAGAGTACGGTGGTGTGGGGTTGCACTACGTACTACATCAATTTACTACATTGACAGCTTGACGACTTTAATAATCTTTGCGTCAGCCACCTTCAAACGGCCACCGATGACCACCGCTGTCCTCCTTTTCCTGGCAGCACTACCTATGTCGTCGGCAACATCCAAGTACCCCAAACCATCCCACACGAATTAACCCCTAATTAATTTACATAAACCCTAATTAAAAAAAAAAAAAAAAAAAAAAAATTATAACAAAGAATCAATTTAGATAGTAATAATAGATTACTAAATTAAATACCCGTTTTATGGTCGAATAATCTTCCTAATTGAAGTATTTGAAGGAGGTTGAAGAAGAAGAATGATTCAATAGAAATAGAGGAGGAGAAGAGAATTGGGATGTTTAGTTTGATAGACAAATGGAAAGCTTGGTACAAAAGGTACTCTGATGAATAAAAATTATACTGCGAAAATAAATTAAGTTTAACAATAGACCCAACAAAAGTACAAACCAGAGTACTTAATATTAGAAGTTCCCTTGTTCACGATTTTGTTTTGTTATAATGCGCACCTCTGTGACCATCCATCAGCCCTAGTTTTCTTGTTCTTGCCTCACTACGGGTTATCGGGATGGGACTATCGGGCCAAGTGCAGATTCATCGAAATAAAAAAAATTGCCTCTTCTTTGTTTGTATTATTGAGTTATTTTACTCCGAGAAAGAAGTTAACTTATCCCCTTAACTTTACTCGATGCCAAGGTATCAAGCCAAAGTCAGACATAGGAAGGAATCTGACACATAAGAGTGCTCTTATTAATTTCTATACAAGAATATTGTGATATAATGTTTCCCTAATTAGCTTATTAACTTGTGTAATTAGGCAATTTTTTTTTTAATAACTTAATAAACTGAGATGCAAGTAAAGGGAAGGTGGAATGGTGCATACGTCAAGGTTTGGCAGTTAGTCGGTTACATACATGGGGTGTTTGACGAATAAAAATAAAATAATACGGAGTACTACTCCGTAGTATTAAAACGAAAGTCCCTTGAATAATTATTCCCTGTGATTCAGGTATATACGCAACATCGTCGTCGTCCCTCTGAATTCTCATCTGCAACAAAAATGGCGGTAGTATCACCCTTAGCCAAATACAAACTGGTTTTCCTTGGCGATCAATCCGTTGGTAAAACTAGCATCATCACTCGCTTCATGTACGATAAATTCGACACCACTTATCAGGTCTCTATTCCTTTCTTTTTTTCTAGTTTTTTTTTTTATTTATCTTATCATTTTGTGTTATTGATCATCCTTATGCTTCAATTTCTGTACGTTTATCATCGTCGATTCTGTACAATTCAAACGTTATTCAATCATATTTTTGGATCGTTTAATTGAGGAAACGCTATTTGCTCCATCATTATAAATGACGTTACATTTCTAAGTCGCCACTTTTTTACCATGGTTATTAACAGGCTCGAAGCATCGAGTTGATTACGCTTCTTTTTATTGGGTCGTAGTCGTTGTACCCTGAAATTATCAATGCAATTTCGGCCATCTACAAACAATGTTTCGGTGTTAGCACCCGACATTCAACCTCCCTTACCCACCAATTTGCGGGAACCCTGCTCAATAAGAGTTTTTTGTTGAATTGACAAAAAGATTAATTGTTTTGTAGGATCAAAGGCCGCCTCATGTTAATATTAACATGGGACGACCCTTTGAGCAAACTGTACACCAAAAATAGGTCGCAGAAAATGAGAAAATTATCACGCAAGTAGCACTAGAAATTCATTACGACTTAACTTACCTGGATGTTGTTGTGTTTCACGTTGTATCTGATTTAGCTAGTCAATGGCTCATTGTGCTGAGGTGAGGAGCTCGTAAGTATTGAAACTTAGATGGGCCATTTTATGAAAAACTCGTCCTAGTCATCTTTAGAATGGCTGGTTATAATTCAGATACATATCAAGGTATCAATAGAGGATTAATGGATAGCAAACATAACTGAATATTGATTCGAAATCTGAATTGGAGTATAGTTTCCAAACGGCATCACCAAATTATTTAGATGACTTTTTGGTGAAATATGTGAAAACAAAGAACAGAACTGTCCTCATGTTAAGACATTTTAAATGCAGTTTAGATCTTAGGGGATACTTGGTCCCCAAGCATAATCAATTGCGAGCAATTTCAATAACATGCGGTCTTACAGAAGTCTTTTGACTGCTCAACTCTTCAGTTGGTAGTTTTCTGTCCTCATTGTGACACTTAATGGAAAGCGTGTTTAGTGTGACGCATACGTGGAGGAACTCTACACTTGGGCATTCTTTGAACACTCGTGACTCTAGAATGTCATAACAACAACAACAACAACAACAACAACATCACCCGAGTGCCTCAATGGCTCCCGCGAATTGCAGGATAATGGACGGTTGGTCTGGTGTACACAACCTTACCCCAAAGAGGCTGTTTCTGAATGACCCAAGATGAAAATAGCGTCGTTACATCCAAATGACTCTAAAGTGACATAACTCTGTGAAGGTCGCTGGTGCCTGGTATAGGTCCTGAGAACGTATTGGAGTTGCACATTCTAGCCTGCCAACATTAATCAGAAATGTGTTTAGTTTGCATTGGGTTTTTTTTTTTTTTCTGGTTCTATACTTCTATTAGAACTTGATTATTGGAGCCTGTTAATACTAAATAGACACGATGAGATGATCCCAGGGTTTCATAATCTAATAATCTTATATGGAGTAAAGTTATGGCCATTGTTGTCACAATCCCGATCAGGAACTTACGATTCAACATTCTAACGATCCGAAACGTCAAAAGTCAAGACCTATCCGGATCCTAGGTAGAATCTTAATTTTCAGGACCACTTGATTCTATTTGATTAAAAAACAATAATCTTTGAATTGTAACACAATCCTCGGATTCGATTCTATAGTCTCAATATAATTTTTTGGTCATTGATATGCTGAAATACATCACATAACTTAATACTATGTATTGTCAATTGCATTCAGGCTACTATTGGAATAGACTTCTTGTCAAAGACCATGTATCTTGAAGATCGAACAGTACGATTGCAACTCTGGTGGGTGCCTTTCTTTCCTTGTCAATCAATCTGAATGAAATGTCAAAGAACTTTTAAACTTGCAATGAACTCCTAAAGTATTCCGTTTTCTAATGGTACTAGACCCAAAAAAAAAGACATTCATTTATTTCATTCCTTGATTTGATTAAACGCCAAGTTTATGGGATAACTATTACCTGTTGCCTTGGTTGCGCTAATTTTTGGATAATCTGCAGGGATACTGCTGGACAGGAAAGGTTTCGGAGTTTAATTCCTAGCTACATCAGAGACTCTTCTGTTGCTGTAGTCGTTTATGACGTTGCTAGTGAGTGCCACTAAATTTATTATTGGTCTGATTTAGACATTAATAGATCAGCCCTTAACACATGTGGCAGTTGATGATACTGTTCATAGTTCATACACCATCAATTAAAGACTTTCATACTAAAGTTTTGTCTTTGTACACTGGCATAAAGTAGTGCTTCTTTTCAGCACTTGGATGATTTATTAGTAATATATGCCTGGAGTAATTGTGTCGAAATTTTGTCCTTCAGCTAGGCAGTCATTTCTGAACACATCAAAGTGGATCGAGGAAGTACGGACGGAACGTGGCAGCGATGTCATTATTGTCCTTGTTGGGAATAAAACCGATCTAGTTGAAAAAAGGTAAATTCTGGTTTGTTCAGTTTCCATTGGAGCTCATATTCTGTGTGAAAAATCCATCAGCAGACATTAATATATATCTCACACATCGACCATTGCAAAAGAACAATGAGTGTTGTTTGGGATGCAGAGAGGTGTTAACAATCCCCCCTCTCTCATTTTGTGATATGCGAGTTCGTTCCATCTTATTATAGCTGTTAGCCTATTCAGTCTACTAGTGTAGCTATTACGTTACATCTTTTGGGATTTGTTGATTGATGGGGGAACTTGAGGGAGGAGTGTGCATTATAAAGTGAGAGAGCTCATTTGTTGTATGAAGTTTGAAACTAAATTGATCCTGCGTGTTTGTCTCAAATTATCAGCCTACATTATAATCTGGTGTTTTCATCTATTCAAACTAGGACATAGATTTTATGGGCGTCTCATAGGAGTACTACTAACAAAATATATAAGCATGAAAGTTTTAAAATGATTCTGGTACAATTTACTGGCATTGAACAGGCAAGTCTCTATAGAGGAAGGGGATAACAAGGCTCGTGAATGTGGGGTGATGTTCATTGAAACTAGTGCAAAAGCAGGGTTCAACATCAAGGTACACTTACAGCTTACCAATGTACTCCAAACTAAAAGTAGTAGTACTAATTAACCATCAATGTCTCGCAACTAGAGGTATCAACCACATCGGTCTCTGGTCGGGTCAGGTTAATTATTCTATGCTAGTAAGGCTTGATTTGTGTATGGGTCATTAAATTACCGGGCCCTATTGAATTGGGTTTGGGGTTTTTAAACTTTGAAGTTGGGGTTTGGGCGTTAAAAGCCGCGGGTCATATTTGTCTGGCTCTAATATGCTTCATGGATTCATGACTAACTGATATCTAACATCATGAAGTTAACTTGTTACAGCCTTTATTTCGTAAGATAGCCTCGGCCTTGCCAGGGATGGAAGCTCTTTCATCAACAAAGCAGGAAGACATGGTTGATGTGAACTTGAAACCTCACAGCAATTCATCCCAGTCGGAACAACCAGGAGGTGGTTGCGCATGCTAAGACAAGGTTCCCGACACGATAGGTAGCGAATCGAAGTCTGGGATCTCAACGGGATCAGTGGATCACTTGGTAATGACAGTACGGTTTAGAGGTTGTTGCGGGCTCTGTTCATATGTCGCGTATAACAATCCATGCTCACTTACTCAAAGGTAGATGCTGTAATAATTTACAGTGATGTTTTGAGTTCCGTAGTTGATTTTGTCTAGTTCTGTACTCACAAGAGCTCCATTTACAACACTAGTTCCGTAATTTAGTGACAAATGATCATTTTTAGTTTGATTTTGGTAGCAATATTCTGTAGAGTGCTTTTTTCTTTGGGCAATTCTCATTTGTGACGGAAGGTATCCGTCACTTTGAGAAGACGGGTACCACTTTTACTCACAAATGACCCATGAGAGGAGAGAGGAAAGCAAGTGGAGGGGCGCCCCCACCTTTTCCTTTATTCGTTTTGTGAGTGGCATTACCCGTCACAAATACCGACCCGTCACAAGGGAGACGCTTTGTTTTTCTTTATGTAATCGAATCCGTATTCCCCTTTTCTTAAGGAGGCATTGTGAAAAAATTTGATGTGTGAAACTATCTTCTGAAATACAAAAAACTTTGTGAGATGATGTTATATATACATACAACCAAACCATATACTGGTCTGTACGCATATAACCCTGTTGCACTAATGATTTACGAGTGCTTTATTTTGACGTATTTGCAACCAAAAACCACACTTAATAACATTGTGCATGCATCTCGATCATTCTTTCATTCAGACCAGTAACCAGGCCGAGTTTGGAGACCCCGGCTACTCTGCAAGCAGAGACTCAACGGAACAAATTTTAGTCAAGTATTGGATAGGATCATTGGAATTTCAGAGCACCAACAACCAAAAACAGAAGTATGAATTGAGCTTATGTACAATTTAAAATTGTAATCCAGTCTAAAGACAAAGATGGAAAAAACAGTACAAAAAGAATACAAAATAGAAAACCGATCTCAACCATGAATGTAGCCGTCACTGACTTGTCTAACTCTTAGGGTCAGGTAGATCAGCACTAAGGTTCCCATACTTGACCTAAAACATGAAAAAGTATATGTTTCAGCAAATCAATCGCAATCATACTCAAGGAGTGTATTAAACACAATAGCATTGAGGCATGGAGCTTCATTACTTACAATTACTGCTCTAAAGTATAAAAGTGGATCATGACATTATTTATCAATTCAATGTTTTTAACCTATTTTTTTGAGGGGTGAGGCTGTGATCCCAGAAAACCTGGTCCCCTAGAACCCGAAAAGAACATGACGTAGACATGAACCAAATTGACTCAATGCGATTCAGCTTGAAATAAACCTATTTGAACACACAAACTTGAACAAAAACCCAATAGCTTTAACTTGAAAGACCTCATTACAACTGACTCAAACTCTAAATGACCGAATAACAGCACATCATTAATGACCTAAACCCACAATAACCCCATCTAAGTTAAATCCAAATGACCCACTTGTGAATTAGCTAAGAATACAGTTTTTGGCATGAATATTAGTGATGGCATTAGCAAAAGGCTAACAAGAAGCAGTAACAATAGTAGGTATACCTACACAATGGTAGGTATACCTTTATCATGGAATGAATTGTATTGAGGATGGATGGGCCGTCAAAACAGGTTTTTGTGAAGAATTGTACATAGCATGTAACATTGAGGCAAAGAGCTTACAGAATGGAGAAGAGGATGACTATCCGACGTGAGTCGAACAAATTCGGTCGCTTGCATTTTTTCCATCTGTTATAGGCACCCTCGTGACTACGCTCTAATCCTTGTTTATCTGCCAAGTATGGTAACAAGATCAAAGAGTTAGCTGACAGTCATTATTTTAACTTAGTCTAAAGAAACACACCAGTACATAAATAAAGAAAAAGCCTTGAGGCACAAAAACGAAATAATTCTATATGAAAAATTGTTCTTGGAACTTTATAATAGATATATGTAAGATAAGGTGCAGTTAATACCTTTGGCATCAAGCTTCAATAACATTAAGATGTGATTCATCAATGGCGGTATGGAACCTCCTGTCTGTAAGCTGTTTTGTCTCCTTAACGGTTTCTGCAGAATATTATAAGCATCATCACATCTGAGTCGAGTAACATTGAACCACAAAAACACAGACAAGATCAATCCATTATAATAAGATCAATATACTAACCCTGCAATCATGAGGAGTACACAAGTATTTGGGTTGATCTCACGTTAGACAGTTTTCTATAAGATTTACTGAATTTGATCACGTAATATTAAAGGATGTCAAGGTGAAAAAAAGGAACTCACTGTTAATGCAACATCAGTTTTAATTGTGCCACAAGTATCTTGGTTGATATTCGGACCATTTGTACAACCCTGCTCGATATCAACAGTTACCACGAAAGGTGGAAACGGGTCTGAATTTCCCATAGCATCCACACTATCCGGACTTTCTAATCGAGACCCGGATTGTGGATTGGTTAGTGGTGTGTCCATGCCTTCCTCAGTCAACACCAAAATACGGCAAAATTCCTGATTCTGCACATTATATCAGCCCAATATCCAGCATTTCAGGCACCATTTGTTTATTGAAGTCAACATGTAAACACCCACAACTCCAAAAGTTGTTTTCTAGCTTAAGTGAACTTCAATTATTGACAATCTTATTTAAACATAATCCATCTGTAATCCCATTTGTCAACAACTTTGTTCTCTTAATTAGAAATAATTAGTACAAGATGCTGATACTCTATTATCAATGCACAATAATTTAATCTCGAATTCGATTAATTAATCATTGTTTAACCATAATACAGCTTAGACTTAGACAACTACCTCTACATTACCCATCAAGTATATTTCACTAACCAAAAAAGGGAAAATCAATGTGATTATAGCATATAAAAAAATAAAAAAATAAAAGAGTAAATCACATCAGAGAATGAAATCAAGCATGCAATTGCATTTCTTGCCTCTTTAATTAAATTACAAGAGTAGAATTTGTGAAATTAGAAATGCAGGTTAAACCCAATGATATAATCCACATTTCCCCCAGAAATCATAAAAAGATGTGAAGTTTATTGGATTAAGTAGATGGGTTTAATGTAGTTAATCTCAGCATTCTTAACAAATACAAGTAATAAATGATTAACAGAAATCATTAATTAGTAGTTAATAATTAATTAATACAGAAATTAATAATGAATGTTAAACTGACCTGTTCTCTGGTGGTGGAAGTGGCCATTGTAGAAATAAAGATGTTACATAGAAATAAAAAAGAAGATAAATACAAGGGAGTGGTAGTTTTGTTAAATTTGGTAAGATTGCATAAAGATTTTAGATTTAGTTTGTTAGACAAGAAGATTTAGTTTTAGGAAGGAAGATAATGTATGTATAAGAGAGGAGAAAAATGAAGAGATCAAGGTTTAATAATAAGTAAGTAAAAATGATACATAGGGATACTATTAAAAGAAAATATAAAGAATAAAAAAAAAAAGGAGGAAAAAAAAGCAGGGGAGTTCAGAAGTTAAGGGGGGCACGGTTATCAGAAAAGCTCCTGATCACGATGTTGAAGATCACGACAAACATCTCCCCGCTTTCATCTCTCTCTCTATTTTCTTTCATTTCTCCTTTTCTAAATTCTTTCGTCTTCAACAAACTTTTTTCCAATACATACTAAAAATTATTGATCGGTCAAGTATATATCACTTGTGTATATCTTTTCTAACCTCGTTTTAAAGCGGTTGAATCACTTTTATGAGTTGTAAATATATGGAAATACAAAAACAAATAGACTTAATAAGAGCTAAAATCGTTGATTGTTTCACGACTTTGCTTCAATGGTTTTACTAGTTTTATACCCGTGCAATAAAATTGCACGGATTATATAGGCAACAATTTAATCAAATGCATACATATTAAAAACAAAATTTCAAATTATTTCAACTTGAAACACTACTATAATTATAGTTATCGAAAAATTTATTTGAAAACTATCCCCTCCATATGA